>PVJA010007231.1:0-69525 GCA_004027025.1 Myocastor coypus | reverse complement strand
TCTTTCTTTCTTTCTTTTTTCTATGCAACATTAATAGGGAGGTGGGTCATGCCCACACATTGCACTCTATAGAATGATTGTGAGGACAATATGCAATATGTCAACTTTCAAAGAAAAAAAGGGGGAAAAGAAAAATAAATAAATAAAGTAATGTGGATTTAGAAAAAAAAAATTCAAACACAACCTAGTAGAAATTATGGGATGCAACAAAATAAATTCTTAGAGAGAAATTTTTAGCACTGAATTCACACATTACGAAAATAGAATGGAAACAAATATATAAGCTCATGAAACGCCCAAACAGACTGGAAAAGGAAGTGCAAAGGAAACTAAATCCCAAAGTTGAGAGGAAATTACAAAGATTAGGGCAGAAATTAATTCAATTGAGACAAAGAAAACAATACAAAGAATGAATGAATCAAAAAGCTGGTTCTTTGAAAGATTGAATAAATTATTTTTGTCTTTTTGAGACAGGGTCTCACTCTGCAGTTCAGGCTGGCCTTGAGCTCACTTTTGTAGCCCAGGCTGGTCTCGAACTTGCTGCATCGATCCTCCTGCGTCAGCCTCCCAAGTGCTGGGATTACAGGCGTGCGCTGCCACGCCCGGCTAAGATTGAATAAAATTAATAAGCCTCTAGCTAACCTCATCAAAAAGAGCAAAGAAAGGATTCAATTTAAAGCAATAAGCAATGAAAACGGTGAGAGTACTACAGACGCAGCAGAGATTCATAGGATCATTAATAGCTACTTTGAGAATCTTTACTCTCACAGAACTGAAGACACGGATGAAATTGACAGGATCCTAAAGTGGTATAAATTACCAAAACTGAATCAACAAGATATAAGAACTCTCAGTAACACAAAAAATGTCAATGAAATACAAAAAGTAATAAAAAAGTTGCCTACCAACAAAAAACAGTCCAGGACCTGATGGATTCACCACTAAATTCTACAGGAAATTTACAGAAAACATAATCCCAATACTCCTAAAACTCTACAATGAAATTGAAGAGGAAGCAACGCTCCCCAAGTCATTTCTAGAGACAAGTGTTGCACTGATACCAAAACCAGAGAGAGATGCAACTAAAAAGGGAAACTACAGGCCAATTTCTCTCATGAACATAGATGCAAAAATCCTCACTGCTAGAATAAATCAAACCATCAAGAATATTATACAACATTATCATGTAGGATTCATCCCAGGGATGCAAGGATGCTTCTATATACACAAGTGCATAAATGTTATACACTATACCAATAGAGCAAAAGCCAAAAATCACATGATCATCTCAATAGATACAGAAAATATTTTTGATAAACTCCAACACTCATTAATGTTCAGAGTCCTACAGAAAATTGGAATACTGGCCCTCTATCTCAATCTGATAAAAGCCATCTGTGACAATCCAACAGCTAACATAATTTTAAATGGGGAAATACTGAAGTCTTTCCTCTCAAATCTGATACAAGGCAAGGATGTCCTCTATAAACACTCTTATTCAATATAGTTCTGGAATCATTAGCTACAGTCTTCAAGCAAGAGAGAGAGAGAGAGAGAGAGAGAGAGAGAGAGAGAGAGAGAGAGAGAGAGAGAAGACGAATAAGAATAGGCAAAGAAGAAGTTAAATTATCATTATTTGCAGATGACAGTGTAATCTACTTGGGGCTAGGGAGATAGCTTCGTAGCATAAGTGCCGGCCTGGCAAGTACAAAGTCGTGAGTTTGAACCCCAGTCCTGCAAAACAAAAACAAAACAACAACAACAAAAAAAAAAAAACCACTCCACCAAGAAGCTACTAGGATTAATACACAAATTCAGGAGCATAGCAGGCTACAAAGTCAACACACAAAACTCAATAGCATTCCTCTGCACAGATAGCAAATACACTGAGAAAGAAATTAGAAAAGCAATACCTTTCATGATTGCACTGAAGAAAATAAAATACTTGACAATTAAAGTAACTAATGAGGTAAAAGACTTTTTCAATTAAAACTACAGTACTCTGAAAAAAAGAGATCCTACAGGATTTCAGAAAATGGAAAGATATTTCTTGCTCTTGGATAGGAAGAACGAACATTGTGAAGATGGCCATACTCCCTAAATTGTTATACAGATGTAATGGAATTCTTATCAAAATATCATCAACATACTGCACAGATATGGAGAAATCATTCATAAAATATAATTGGAGCCAAATAAAACCTAAAATTGCAGAGACAATTCTCAGCGAAAAAGACAGGGCAGTAGATATTACAATTCCTGACCTAAAGTTATACTACAAAGCTGCAGTGATCAAATCAGCAAGGTATTGGCAAAAAGTAGACCTGAGGATCATTGGAATAGATTAGAACATGGAGAAGCAAATACAAACACACTCAGCCACCTTGTTTTTGACAAAGGGGCCAAACATGTTTACTGGAAGAAAGATAGTTTCTTTAAAAATGGTGCTAGAAAAACTGGCTGTCAACATGCTGAAAAATAAAACTTGGCCCACGTCTATTACCGTGCACTAAACTGAAGTCAAAATGGATTAAAGTTCTAAATATTAAAAGAGAAACATTAAACCCCCTGTAAGAAAATGTGGGAGAAAATCTTGAAGACATAGGGGTAGGCAAAGTTTTCATGGACAAAAATCAAAAGGCACATTTAACACTTGAAAGAATCAACAACTGGGACTTCATGTACATGCAGCTAAGAGATTTTGGCATGTGAAAAGAAATTATCAACAGAGTGAAAAGACAACCCACAAATTTTAAAAGCTCTTAACTAAATATTCAGACAAAGTTCTTCTGTCTAGAATTTATAAAGAATTGAAAACCATTAGGCTCCCAAAATTTAAAGATCCAAAACAGAAATGGGCATTTGACATGAACAGACACTTCTCAGAGAAAGAAATTCAACAAGAATATAAATACATTAAGAAATGCTCCCCATTGCTATCCATTCATGAAATGCAAATAAAAACAACACTTAGATATCATCTCACCCCAGAAAGAATGGCTACCATAAAGAAATCAACCAACAACAAGTGTTAGGGAGGCTGTAGGGAAAAAGGAACACTTCTCCACTGCTGGTGGGAATACAGACTGTTGCAACCATTATGGAAAGCAGTGTGGAGACTCCTTAAAAAAACAGAATGGAAATTCCATTCAATCCAGCAAGCCCCCTACTGGGAATTTTTGCAGAAGAACTGAAAACATCATATCATAGTAATATTTCTGCACCTATGTTTATAGCAGCACAATTTGTGATAGATAAATCTTTCAAACAATCAAAATGCCCATCATCTGAAGAATGTTTGTAAAAGATGTGGTATTTTCATAAAATGGAATATTACTCAGCTATAAGGAATGATAAACTAGAAGACTTCATATATAAATGGATGTATCTTGAATGTATACTCATAAGTAAAATAAACCAGACCTACATATGCAATTATCATATAGCCTCCCTAGTATAAGGACTCAAAAGTATAAATAAATACATAAATTTTTGGCGGTACCAGGAATCAATCTCAAGACCTTGCATTTTCTGTATTCTCAACACCTATAATTTTTTTAGAAAAGTGGCTTAAGCAGAAAATGCATTTGGAAGAGTTAAAAAATTAATATTTATTGAAAGTGTTAATGTTTAATTGTTTGATCAGTCTTACATTCCTATGTCTGCTGATCTATACTGATTTGATGATCAAAATATGTAATGCAACCATTGTTAAATTTTTCTTGTTTTGAAATTCTGTACTATATATACTGTTACTTTTCACTTTCTTTTCTATTTTTGTTCCTGCTATTTTAATCTTTAAAATAAATAAGCATAAAAATAAAATAAATAAAAAATATATTTTTGTATGAGGACTATAGGGTCTCACTACACAGATTTGACTTTTAGTGGTCTTCCTGTTTGCAGCCTCTCAAGTCCTGGGATTATAGGCATGTATCACCACATCCAGTGTCAATCACCATGTCAGCATGTCGTAGGGCATGGCATTCTGGGAATTGAATCCTGGTCCCTCTGCCTGTCTGCTTTAGTCTGCTGTGGTGTTTGGCTGGCCCCAAATGAGGTAAAAATTCTGAATATACCAATATATGTGAATTAAATTGAAAATGGGAAAAAATTAACAAGAAATATAATCAGGTCTTGATTGATTCACAAGTGAGCTCTACAAGAAATTTGGTGAGGATTTAATCACAATATTCCTTAAACTCGTCAATGAAATTTAAACAGGAAAGAATTCCTCCGAATTTATTTCTAGAAGCAATTATTGCATTGATACCAAAACCAGTCGCCTTGTTTATTTTTGGTCTTTTTTAATGGTATTTTTTGGTTGAATTTTTGGGGGGAATGTTTATTTTTTTGTTTTTGGTGCTGAGAACTGAACCCAGGGCTTCTAGCAGGAAAGCATTCTACTACTGAGCCAAATCTCCAGCCCTTATGCTGATACCAAACGCTAAATGCCAACAAAAAATCGAGAAGAATAGGCCAAATTCCCTCGTGAACACAGATGCAAAAATTCTCAAAATACCAGGAAATATAATGTAATGAATTATCACGAATATTATACAACATGACTAGGTGGGACTCGTCCTAGGTATCTTAGCTATGTTTTTGTTGTTTGTAGTACTGAAGACTGAACTCAGGACATTATGCTTACCAGGAGGTGCTTATGTTGCTGAGCTAGCTTCTCAGCCCTGGCATTCATCCCAGGGATGCTAGGATGGTTCAAAATATGCATATCTAAAAATGTAATACAATATATCAACAGAACCAAAAATAAAAATTACAAGATCATGTCAACAGATGCAAAACTCTAATTCTCATTCATAATAAAAATCTACCAAAAATTGGAATAGGTGGCTATGCCTCAATCTGACGATACCATGTATGATAAATCAACAGCCAACATCATTCTAAAAGGAGAAAAACTGAAAAAAAAATTATTGCAAAATCAGATACATCACAAGAATGTATACTATAACCACTCCTATCCAATATATTTCTGGAAATGTTTTCCAGAGCTCTTGGAAAAGAGAGAGAAATGAAGGGAGTAATAATTGTAAAGGAAGAATTTTAAATATCATTATTTTATCCTATAACTCAGAGGTGTCTCAAATTCTCTGGTCAAAAAGATTGTGGGACCTCAGAGGAAAAGGATAAATGAACTATAGTGTGTCTAAGGAGAGTTATCCAGGGAAAAAAAATTCTCTCAGGCTTTCACAGAAAGCAAACTGGCCAAGCAATGGCTGTGACTCTTCCTGAACGCTGACACTGACAACAGTTCTACAAAGCACTGTATATTTTGTTCCAAAGTTAATCCTGAGTGGATTTGACCTTGGAAGCTACAAAAGATGAATGCTTTGTTATATAGGTCTTGCACTGACACGCCCTTGATCACCCAGCAAAAAAGCTCAATTACAAGGCATGAAATGCACAGCTAGATTGGTAAGATGAGCTGTAGGAGGCTTGGATCAATAGCCTCCAACGTTGCAAGTTTCACTGGTGGCCCACTGCAATTGTGAAACATTGGACTGTGTATGCATCTGCTTCCTCTTAATTCAAAGAGAAGAATTTTCTTTCTTTCCTTAGCAACATCAATAGGAAGGTGGGTCATGCCCACACACTGTGCTCTGTATAAATATTGTGAGGACAATATGCAGTGTGTCAACTGTTAAAAAATTAATGTTTATTGAAACTGTTAATGTTTAATTGTTTGACCAATCTTATCCACCGATATCTATTCATCTAAACTGATCCGATGATGAAAATATGTAATATAACCATTGTTAATTTTTTCTGGTTTTGAAATTCTGTACTATATGTAAAAAAATATATAAAGAAATAAAATATCATTATTTGCAGATGACATGAAAATCTACATGTAAGACCCAAAACAATTCTACTAAGAGACTCCTAGAATTAATTAAAACATTCAGTTACAATGTTAGCAGGTTAGAATATCAGCAAGCAAAATTTTATAACATTCTTCTATACAAATGACATACTCACTAAGACAAAATAGAGAAATAGCACCCTAAATGAAATATTTAGGAATCCATATTAATATTAGGAATCCATATTAATATACTGAGTTGTAAAAGGCTCAAGTCAATAGCTTCTGATGTCAGATGAGCTGATAATCCACTACTGTTTCAAACAATCAAAATGCCCATAATCACTACTGTTATGGACTATTGGAATATATATATTTTTTTTTCTTTGTGCAATGAAAAGAAAGATCTGCACTAAAGATATTTAGATAAGAAATCTTATCTACATCTTGTACTTTGAGCAACTACAATGCAGACAACAATATGCATTGTATTAATTATTGTAAAAATAAAAATAAGGGAATCAATATAACCCAGGGAGTAAAAGATATATGCAATGAAAATTACAATACCTAGAGAAAAGTGATTAAAGCATTTCAAAAAATGGGAAGATATGCCTTACATTTGGATAGGAACAAGCAACATTGTGAAATTGACCATGATCTTACAATTGTTATGCAGTTTTAATTAAATCCCTATTAAAATGTCATCAGTGTACTTCACACATCTAGAGAAAATGATCCAAATTTCATTTGGAACCAGAGAAGATATAAAATAAAATGCAATCCTGGCCAACGAATGCAAAGCAAGAGCCATTACAGTCTATGATTTAAAATTACACTACAAAACTACTGTGATAAAATTACCATTCTACTGACAAAAAAAAACCAGAGCTATGATCATTACATTACAGATTTACATTTATGCAGATACAACTAAAAACCTAGTCCTCCAACTTATCTTCAACAAAGGGGTCGAACATGTTCACTAGAACAAAAACAATCGCATTAGCAAATGGTGTTGGAAAAGGTAGGTGGAAATCCTGAAGACATATGTGTAGGGAAAGAGTTCATGAACAAATATAAACTGCATGGAAAATACTTCAAGGAACAAACTGCAATATCATATTAATGAGAATTTTCATCATGTCAAAAGAAAATATCAATGGAGTGAAAAGACAACTCACAATTTGGGAAAATAGTCTTAACCAACAGTCACTCATAGAAAGGACTCCTATCTAGAATATATAAAGAAATAAAAAATATTATGTCTTCAAAATTCAAAGACACAATCCAAAAATTGGAGTCTAAGATGATTACACACTTCTCAGAGAATGAAATGCAAACAACAAATAAGTATATGAAAAATATTTCCATAACAATGATCATTTGAGAAATGCAGACTAGAATGCTGAGATTCCTTATCACCACAGAGAGAAATCAACTAGCAACACTGGAGAGGCTGTAGGGAAAAACGAATCCTCCTGTTGGTGGGAGTGTAGACTGATACAATCACTATGGAAATCAGTGTGGAGATTCCTCAAAGAAACTAGGATTAGAAGTCCCATTCAGTCCAACTGTTTCTCTTCTGTGTATTTTCCCAGGAAAACTGAAAACATCATACAACCGTAATATATGTGATCCCATTTTTATAGTAGCACAATATCTCATAGTTAAATCTTGGAAATAACGCAGAGTCCAATCACCCGAGGAACATAAAAAGTTGTGGCATTTTTATGTAATGGAGTATTACTCAGATATAAAGAAAGATAAATTTTAGGTTGTTATTGGTAAATGAATGCAATTGGGGCTATACTCTTAAGTGAAGTAAATCAGATCCACATGTGTAAACATCATATTGTATCCATAGTGTAAGAAGAGGAAAGAATA
The DNA here is from genome assembly GCA_004027025.1 of Myocastor coypus. NCBI lineage: Eukaryota > Metazoa > Chordata > Mammalia > Rodentia > Myocastoridae > Myocastor > Myocastor coypus. Next base: position 61,811 of record PVJA010007231.1, on the reverse strand, counting down.
ATTAAATTCAGAAAGGTAAAATAGATGGAATAAAACAGAAAGAAAGCCAACATAAAGAATACAAAATAGATGGAAAGGAAAAAGGTTTGGAAAAACAAAGGGGAAAATCATGTAAATGTATACACTGGATAGCAAAGATGATTATACAACTAATTTTTATCAGTTTTTTGAAGGTAGAAGTTATTGATTAAATTTTTACTTTGACCAATTTTGTATATTAAAATGAGTAATCCTAACAACTATATTGAAGACAGCAATGTGCAATAAAACAATCACTGCTGAATAACTTTCCGCTTGTTTTCTGTGCATTGTTTCTGAAGTCAGACTATTATTTTTATACTATGCTTAAAACAAATTTTAAAAGTAACAAAGTGCAAGGAAAAAATAAGGATTATTGAAAGGAAGAGTTAATATTCAATTGTTAGATCATTCTTGCATGCCTGTATCTGGTAATGTGAGCAACAAAGTTTGATGATAGCAATATGTAATAAAGCAAGCATTATTAATTTCCTATTCCTATTTTGAAATTGTGTACTAATTTTATTTTTGTTCCTTTGCTTTTGTCTTTGTTTTCATTTTTTCTCTTTAAAATTTTAAAGAATAAATCAATAGAATGAGAGAAGAAATTAATGTCTGTGAATACTATAAAAATCATAAAAACAGTGCAAACAGTAATGAATCAAAAAGTTTCTTCTTTGAAAAATTAGGTAAATTTAGGAAACCCTTATTCAGTCTTATCAAAAGAAACAAAAGGAAAGACTCAGTATAATTAGGAATGAAAAGGATGAAATAAGAATCAACCCTGCTTAAATGCAGATCATCTTTACCTTCTCGGAAATCCTACATTCTTATAAGATGGACAATGCACAAGAAATGAACAGCTTCCTAGATGTGTATTAGTTAATGTTATGGTTTTTGTGTAGTTGTGCCCCCAAAGCCTCATGTAGACACGAGGCAGGAACTTCTAGAGTTTGAGACCAACTCACGATCCACTGGGATTATGGATGATCCACCGGGATAATAGGTCTAAGAACTGTTGGGATTATGGGTGAGTGCTATGCCCAACCTGGAGGAGAGATCCAGAATGCAACATAAGAGAGATAGGGAGATAGACACTCTCTGTTGCTGTTGTTGGCCTGTTGCCACTGTTGCAGTTTCACCAGCATGAACTGGATGCTCTCTGCACTGTACCACTCAGCCTTGGAGCCAGTGGAGGAGTGTAGACTGAAATTTCCAGTAACTGTGAGCTGAATAAACTCTTCCTTTCTTCATTTTGTGTGTCCAATTTTTGTCTTGGTGATGAGAGAGAAGTAACTGAGACAGTTACCAAATCTTAATCAGGAAGAAATAAATATGAAAACATCAATCACCAAATGTGAAGACATAATTATAAACCTACCAACAAAGAATGTCATAGGTCCTGGTGGATTCATTACTGAATTCTACAAGAAATTTAGAGAAGACCTAACATCAATAATTCTCAGATTTTGTAATGAAATTGAAAGAGATTTAATTCTAGCAAATTCATGTGTGGATATATTAGTATGATATCAAAACCATAGATGGACCCAACTAAGAAATAGAACTTTAGGCAAAAATCTTCAATAAGACAATGGTAAACAGAATGCAGGAAGTCATCAAGAAGATAATACAGTATAACAAGGTGGGATTCACCCCAGAGATCATTCAACACACATAAATCAATAAATGTAATGCACCATATTAACAGAGCCAATGAAAAACTCATCTGATCATCACAGTGCACGCAGAAAAACCTTTTGACAAAGTCCAGTGCCCATACATGATAAAAACCTTATAGAAAATTGGAGCAGATTATTTTTAGTAAAATCTGATAAAAACCTTATATAGTGAGCCAACAGCCAGCATCATACTAAATGGACTGCAAAAGAAAGCTCTCACTCTTAAATCATGAATAAGAAAAGATCCACTGTTTCAACTCTGATTCAATATTATCTTGGAAACTTTAGCTGTACCAGTTAGACAAGAACAGTAAATAAAAGAATAAGAAGAAAATAACAATTTACATTGTCATTATTTGCAGATGACATGACATCATTCTATGTCGTTAACACCAAAAACTCCACTAAAAATTGCTAGATTTAATAATCAAATCCAGTACCATAACAGAATACAAAGTCAACACTGAAAAATCAGTAGCCTTTCTGTACATGAATATCAAACTCATTGAGAGATAAATTAGGAAAACAAAATTTTTCAGTTGCATCAAAAAGTGAAATATCTAGGAATCAATCTAATTAAGGATATAAAATACCATTACATTGAAAACTGCAATATTCTGCAAAAGGAGACTTGAAGAGGACATAAAAAAATTGAGAAATATCCCTTGCCTGTGGGTAGAAAAAAACCAAAATAGTAAAAGTGACAATACTTCCTAAGCTTTTATAGAGATTTAATTTAATTCTGATCCCAATTCCTACCGTATATCTAACAGAACTACAGACAAAAATCTTAAAATTCATGTGGAACCAGAAGAGATCTAAAACAACAAAAGGAATTCTGGGCAACAAAGTGAAGGCTAAGAACCTCATAATCCCTGACTGAACTTAAAGTATAAAGTTAGGGTAATAACAATAATGTAGTGCAGGTAAAAAGCAGACTCAAAGAACAATGGAACAAATTAGAAGATGCAGAAACAACTCCAGAGAGACTCAGCTACTTTATCTTTGGCAAAGGTATCAAACATATTCACTGGAAGAAATCTAGCTGTTTAATAAATAGTACCAAACAAACAGGCTCTGTACATGCAGAAGATTAAAATAAGAACCATTTCTTTCACCATGCACTAAACTAAATTTAAAATGGATCAAATGTCTAAATACTAAAAAACAAATCTATTAAATCCTCTGGAGTATATAAAAGGTGAAAGCTTTGAAAATATTAGTGTAGGGAAAGTCTTTATTAATAAAGCCTTGATCACACAGGAACTATCACAAAGAATAAATAACTGGGATCTCATCTTATTACAAAGCTTCACAGAGCAAGAGAAATCACTATCAAAGTGAAGAGACAACCTACAATCTGGGAAAATATATTTGCCAGCTGTTCCTCTGACAAAGGATTACTATTGGGGTCATATAAATAACAAAAATTAGACCTCCCAAATTTAAAGGCCTGCTCCAAAAATGGGTATCTGAGGTCAATACACACTTCTCAAATGAAGAAATAAGAATAACAGGCAAATAACTGAAAAATATTCATCATCATGAGCTATTCCATGAGATACAAATTCAAAATCTGCTGAGATTTCATGTCATCTTATCATGAAAACAAACAATAACAAATTTTCAAGAGAATTAAGAGAAGGACAACTCCTATATTTTGGAAGCAGTATAGAGTGGTGCAAGACCTATGGAAATTAGTGTGGAGATTCCTCATAAAACTAGGACTGGAGGCTCCATTTGACCTAACTATTCCTCTGTTAATAATCTTCCCAGAAGAATAAAATCTTCATACTACAGCAATGTATGCGCACCCCTATTAATATCAGCACAATTTGAAATAGGAATATCTTGGAAACAATTCAAATGCTAATCAACTGAGAAATGGATAAGAAAGTGTATGTTTATGCAGTGGAGTACTGCTCAACCATAAAGGATAAACTAGAAACTTTTATAGATAAATGGACACAACTTGAGACCATACTTATAAGTGAAATAAACCAGAAGCACATGTGCAAACAGTATTTTCCCCTGATGTGAGAAGTTGAACGAGCAAAAATCCATAATGTGCAATACATACTGTAAAATGGCAGGAAGCCTACAAAGAAAAGAGAACCTGGATTTGGGGAAAGGAGTACAAAGAAAGAAGATATATATATATATATATATATATATATATATATATATATATATATATATATATGTACACCATATTTATACCTATGGTAGTTAAGATATCTACAGTATCAAATTTCTCTAATTCACACAAAGAAAGTTTTATGCTGATATTATTTGGACTATTAAATGCATGTATCCTGTACTCTGAATAAATAGTTTAGAGATTACAATATACAGTATATTAGTTATTGTTACTCAAGTATCTTGTTTTGTAATTTGCTTCTTTTGTAAAAATATATATAATTAAAATAAAAATTGCCTTAACAATTTTCATTGTTTTGCATTGTCCTCAAAACGACAACAAAATTTTATTGATGACAATTAGCTTAAGATGAAAATGATGAGGGAAGGATAAAGGATGAAGAAAATATCACATGAAGAAAATTTATTTGTTTATTTATTTGGGAAGGGTCTACAGTGTGTTCAGGGTCTCACTACTAGATCAGACTTGTTATTTGCCTGCTTATAGCCTCCAAAGTGCTGGGATTACAGGTATGCACCACCATGCCCAATCTCCATTGGCTCTCAGAGTGCCCCAGGGGTGGGGCCAACACAGCAGGCCCCAGGAATTGAACCCTGGCTCCTGCACCGTCTTGCAGGCACTTTATTCCTCCGAGCTATTTGGCTGACCCTCATGAAGAAAAATTTAAAGAGGAAACAGCAAATAATAGAAAGGAAATAGGAACTTGTTGTATTATTCATAAGTCTGGAACTGAGGAAAAGAGGAATTTTGAGAGTTCACTTGTAAAGGGTGAGAAAAGGAAGAGGAGGCTGATGGAAGCTATGGAAAATGATAAGCAATTAATATGCTTGTAGATATATCTTGCTTGAATCCTCCACACACAATGCTTGGTGAGGATTAAACTGATATGTCCATTAAAGATACTATGTTTTATTTATTTGCTATAGGGTCACACGATGCAGCACGGACTCATACTGATCTTCCAGCCTCACCAGCTCTGGTATAGCAGGTCTATGCCATCACACTAAGTTTCAGTGGTCATCTCAGTGCACCTGAGACAGGCATCCCAGACAGGCACAGCATGTGGTACTGGGTGTCAAACACTGAGCCCTTGCACTTGCTGGGCAGGCAGTTATACTGCCAAGCTATCTCTGCAGCCAATGATACTATCTAAACTAAACTGCTAAGTAATTATTTGTCTCCATTTCATACACACACACCTCATGTAGATAAATAGAGATAGATAACAGATAGATAGATGATAGATAATAGAATGGAGAAGTAGAAAGAAGGCTATGCATAAGACATCTTCGATTTCCTATTTATTTTGCTGTGCATCTAACTAGTATGCTCTTCCCTCTTAGTTCAAAAACTGAGTGACCATGTATTGTATGTTATCAGTTGGAACTAAAAAGACTGGATTAATATAGCCAGAGGACTCACAGGTTCAGTATCCCTCTAAGTGAGACTTGGAGCCAGGAAATTCTCACATTTATTGAAGGCTACAATCTAGCTAAGGAATGTGCATAACTAGTTCAGTGTAAACAAACTGCTATCTATATTACTTACTGGCATTCCCATAACAGTAGTCTATAACATCCCACATGAAGGAACAAAGAAGAGACAGGGAACCTCCAGGAAATGCTATTATCTGTATCCCAGCTTGCCAGAATTTACAAGGAAGAACCTTCTCCTTGGGCTCTGTTTCTTGCTCTATGACCCCTCAGAATATCAGGCTTCTGTCTTATATCACTATAAACTTGTTTACAGGAACTGTGAAAGGCTGAGTTCCAGTTCCCTGTGATTGTGCGCAGGAGAGAAGTGCTTCAACTGGTTCCCCTTCTACAATTTTGTCTCTTGACTAGTAGAACATGAAGAGATTTGGGGGGTCTACAAAGACCATCAAGCCTGCCTTACATTCTTTCTGCAGAAAGAACCTTGTTACATATTTAGCTGTACTCATATGGACATAGTTAGCCATATGTTTTGCCTCTGTCATATGATCAAACATCCTCAACTGCACTGCAGTGAGCAAGACAAAGCAGGACTGAAGAAGCATCTTGTCTTCTTCTGTGCTCTGGAGTGTATCCTCAACCTTCATGTCCTTCCCCAGCAAGTAATTCTTTAATTGGCCTTTACATGCTCTTTCTACACATTTCTGATGAACTGCTCTGATTCCACCTTTCCAGTCTGGTTGCTCACTTCCACCAATCTCTCTGTCTATGCCCCTCAAATTGTCTCTATGCAGCCCAGAAAGCTAGGGTGTATAATGTTCCTTGGAGGAGGGTTCCTCTGTTTGAAATTCTACAGTGTTTTGGAGCCAATAGGTCGTTCACATGGGCAGCAAGCTCAGCCACTTGTGGCGAGTGGTATAATGAATTCCCATATGTCTCAAGTTCTTTGTAAGATTTGCAGGCTAGGCAATGGGTAGGACCAATCAGGTTCAGAGCTTGATGGTATTTGTTAAGGTGGTTGGGAATTGTCCACTGTGGCAATTCTCAGCTCCCACTTCCAGATCATACCAGTCATAGGTACTGCATACTCCTGCAATTCATTCTTCCGCAGAACTCATTTCTGGTTCTGACTCCCTGTTTAGAAGAGAGGCTCTTGTTTCTTTCCATCTCTCTGGCTCACGAATCCAAACACAGGCATGACTCTCTTAGTGACTTTTCTGGCTTGTGCCTTACTTAGTGCCCTAATATGAGCGGTCAACTGCTGTGTCTATCTTGCTCTCTAGACCCCATCTCTTTGTAAGTGGGTACTGACATGGAACCTGGGAGTCTGGGCATGAAGTAGAGCAGCCCTGAAGCTACTGGTGCTGTACACTACTTCTTGCCTCAGGTCATTAGATCTTTTCCCAAGGCAGTGTGTTCTCTGTACCTGGACTATAATTAGTGCTGGGACTGAGTGGTTCCAATTTTTTTTTCTCTAAACAAGCTGATAGTGAAGGAGTTCCACTAATGGCATTCTTCAAGTTGCCTTCCCATGTTTGGACTTTTGTTCACCCTCTATTCCTGAGTACCTATGGATCCTTGTGCTGGTATCTTCCAAGCAATTGAGGGCACTGCTGCCTTGATCCTGCCATATCATGTATCATTTTATTTTCTATATGATGATCTATTTGCATATATATATATACATACATATATATATATATATATATATATATATATATATATATATATTTATAGGTCCCTCCCAATTTGGTTGTATCCACTTCTCAACTTTTACAAACAATGGAGCTATGTGCCTTATTATACATTGTCATGGTTACTTTTCATTCATTGATGGGATAAAATACCCGACACCCAAAATTAAGGAAGAACATGTTTTTTTACTTCATAGCTTGTAGAAGTTGCAGTCCATACTTGCCTGGCTCCAAGGCAGAGTAGAACATGGCAGAAAGCAGCCATTCCTCGTGACAGAAAATAGCAAAAAGCAAAGGGAGGTGCAGCAGCTGTGGCTTCTAGCCAGCCTCTCACCCTTCCTTAATTATATGCAGGCTACTCTGGAGTAGAGTATACAACTCACACAATTCATGCCCAGATGTTTACAAGTAAGAACCCTAGCTCTCTGCTGAATCACTTCATTAAAATGAACTCCTCAAGTTGACACAATGTATCAAACACTACAGCCATGTCTTCTGGCGAATTTGGGTGGGTATGGTATTCTCTAGGCTAAGTGATTAGTGGTGGTATTGCTGAGTTTCAAGGTAAAAATATTTTAAATTTTGAGACATGCAAACATTTAATATTTTCATTTACTTTTAATAATTCTTAATTTTCTTAAACTCCAAGGTTAGTTGCTAATGTTCTATTACACTACCACAGTTTGTGAGCTACCTTTGTATTAACTTCTGCTTAATTGTTATGAAAATAGAGTCTAGTTTTTTTGTGTGTGAGTGCGTGTGTCTGTGTCTGTGTGTGCAGGTTCTCACTACCCAGCTCCAACTCATAGTAATCCTCCTGTTTTCTGCCTGGCAAGTGCTGGGATTACAGGTGCATGCCACCACACCTGCACTCTATCTCGGGCTCAGCACTCCCAAGAGAAGGGCAAGCACAGCATGACGTGCCAGGGATCAAAACCTGGCTCCTGTGCTTTCCTAAGCAAGCGCGCTTAGTCTGCTGAGTTATATACCGCCCACCCTTAGTCTAATTTTTAGAGTACCAAACCCTTAAATTTATTAAGCAATTATTATCCTGTCTCATACACTATGTTAAAAGCTGTTATTGTGCTAAAAAAATTTTACTGCTGATTTCTACTGGTCTATTGAAAGGAATAGTTAATGTTTAATATTTTTTTCATTTTAATATTTTTTGATTAATCTTTTTACCAATTTTGCATGCTTATATCTGGCAATGTGCACAACGAACTTGAAGATAACAATATGGAATGTAATAACCATTGTTGAACTCCTATCATTTTGTTTAAAGAAATTCTGTAGTTTCTAATATTTTTCTTTTTTACTCTCTTTGAGAAAGAAAGAAGAAAATATATATGAAATATAAGACATAAAATATGAAAAATCCATTTGTAAAAGAAAAACAGAATGTTTATTCAATATTTGTTCACTATACTAACTTTTTTATCATGAAGCAGCTGAAGTTTATTATTTTGTTAAAGCAGTTACTATTGCTTATTTTTGTTTGCTGGAAATTTCAGAGTCTGAAATGTGCAAAGTAAAATCTTCATATGTATTTGTTGCTGTATCTGTTACTCTCTATAACCTTAATTTTTGCTGCCACCTAATTACATAGCTGAAAAACAAGTTCAAAGGTTGACGTAACTATAAGCACATGAATCACACTTTAAGAATATAGCTTTCAGTAGTAAAATCATAAGTATGTAGTAAATTTGAATAAAATGATTTACATATTTGACTTAAGAAATATAGAGATGATGTAGATGTGGCTCCATAGACATACCAGTGTATCAACTTAGTGGGTGGCAATTTGTTTAGTTGCATGATGAATACGCTTATTGATCATTATGTGAAAAATCTTCACAGAAAACTTTTTGGATTAACTATCAGTGGCCTGCTCCTGTACTCTAAGGCAACTTGCCATCTTTTGAGCTACATGAGTTTTCTTCTGGGAAAGGGACATTTTGAGATAGTTCCATATCTTCTTTTTCACTTGTATCTTTGGCTTCTTTTCATACACTGGATTATCTTGTGTAGCACTGTGAACTTTCTTACACACTTCCATATGTCTGGAGTTATGTTTTCATTTATGTACTGAGAAAACTGTTCCTCAAAACATCATCTTGTTTCAATAGGTAAGACTCATAATCTGCATGGTTTTGACCCAGAAGAGAGCAACATTTTTATAAAAACACACATAGCATTTATTTTAAAATGTACTTCTTAGTGTTCAGTTTATAACATGTGAAGGATTGAAACCACACAGTTTGTATGCTCTGACCACAACGTAATTAAGTTGAAAATGAACAACAAAATGTTGACCAGAAAAAAATTGTTACATATTCAAACATATAATACTTTTGAAAGAAAGAATTAGGGGATTTGAAAACAACTTGAATTTAAAAACAATGAAAATACCAAATAACAAATTTTATGGGATGCTGTTAAAGTATAAAACAGAATGAAAAATCTAAGAATTAATGATCTTCCAAAGAAGTTAATAAAAGGGGCTGGGGAGATACCTCCGAGGCACAAGTGCCTGCTGGGCAAGTGCAAGGTCGTGAGTTCGAACCCTGGTCCCACAAAAAAAAAAAAAAAAAAAAGAAGAACTTAATAAAGATTAAGAGCAGTAACTACAAAAATCAGTAGAAAATAAAATTAAAATTAAATTTACTGAAAAATGAAGTACTTAATTCAGAAATACAGAACACTTAGAAATAAATCCAATATACAGTGTATAAGAGAACCTCATAAAAAGTAGGGGAAATTCATTTAATGTAAAAAAACATTCTATAATAAATCACAATATGTCATATTTATAGATTCAGAGACAATATAGTAATAGGTTAATACTTTGAATTTTTATTAGATATGACATTGCAATAAAATTCTAGCAGACCTTATATACATAGTTTGTCAATCTACATCTAAATTATATGTGCAAAGTTAAAGAACCTACAGTCAAGATACTACTAATTAAGACAGCAGTGGGAGCACTTGCTCTACTAAATGAGAAATACTAATATGCTACAGTAATTATGAGTGAAATTCTATCACAAACACATCAAAAGAGTGGAATAACTAACCCACAAACATCGTATTTCAACATTTTCTCTGATTCCTTCATCTGCAAGTCTTCAGTGTTACCTCATTATTTAAGAACTTAAATCATGCCAAAGCCTTTGTGATTAAATACTGTTCTCCCATACAACATGTACCTTACAACATGAACAAATGTGAGTTTTACTCATTCTCATGTTACTTCTACAATATTCTTCATTAGTTTTGTAAATAACTTATGTTTTGAGGTTTAGATTGCCCTGTAATGCCACATTATATGGCTTCCTCATACTGTCATCCGTTAAAATTAAGCATTCTGGGCCATGGAAATAGTTGAGATAAACACGTCGCTGAGCAGCAAGTGCAAGTACCCAGGTTCAATTCCTGCTATGGTATACTATGTCAGCCTGCACTGTGCTGGCATTGAAAGTGAGTATGGTGAGATATACCTGTAGTCTCAGCACTGAGGAAGCTAAGACATGAGGATCACTAAAAGTCCAAGCTGTATAGCAAGACCTTGTACCAAAAAAAAAAATAATAAAACAAAATAAATGTTTTTTTAAAAGACTAGAAATCTTTTACTGATCTACTCAGCACCATCCTATCATCCTCTAGATGTTATCAATCACTCTGCAATTTGATTTTCTCATTTCCACTGCACTTTTGAAGGCTCTACCACTCTCACATCCACACAGACACATTTCTTACTTGTTCTTCCAACTAAACTCCTTCTGGCAGCTGAAATAAAATACCACATACTATATTATTGAGGTTTTCTAATCCTTGTCCACAGTGTTCTCAACATCTTTCCACTCCCTTCTCTTCTTGTTACTCCTCTTGCCTTTGATTTGATTTGGAAAGATTCTCTTTCCCTTCCTTTTCTTTTTCACATTCTGGCAAAGTTGTGTGTACATGCATTTCTATTTATCACCCTAAACATTCATCTCAGCATCCCCAATACCAGTAACTTTCTTATCCAATCAATTGTTGAATGACAATTTTATGAACTTGTCAACATGCCTTCTACTATGACCTCAACAAGTTAATGCTATATTCTGCATTCTATTCTTTCCTTCTCTATTTGTCAGTGCTTACTAGAGAAACAGAGTTAACTGAAGCTGTGATGGAAGCCACAATGAAGGCAAAGACTGAAGCTCTGAAGAAACACAGCGAAGTCTTCTCTCTACACTTTTGCTTTTATACAACTGCTGTAGCAATCCTCTCTAACTGTGGGCTTTCTACACCTAGAAATATGCGGATCTAACAATTTAGTTGAGTGTTTCATACTCAAATTTACACAAGCACTTGACAATCACTTCTTTGTTCATTTCTCTACACTGCTTCCTAGAGGGGTGCTTCTAAAACACAAAACACTTGCCAAATTAGAGCTGTTTGACGCTTTCTTGTAACTTAAGATGAATTCTAAACCACTCAGCTACCAATAGGTATAGGCAACTTAGGCCATCACTACATCTTTACTGTCATCTCTAACTAAACTTATAGAATCCTTCATTTCACTGCTTCTCATATATTAGTAGTTCTCTCAAAATACAAGGTTCCTTGTGTTTTGTTAAATCCACTATTGATTCTGCCTGTAGATTCCACTTCTATAACTTTGTTTCTGTAAGGCATCCCGAGATTTCAATTTTCAGCTTTTCTGTTACTCCCTTGAGCTTCATTTAAGCTATTATGAAACTTACCTGGGCCAGCAAAATAGCACAGCAGATTAAAGCATCTGCAAGCAGGCGCTGGGGCTGAGTTTCAATCCCCAGGCCTGCTGTGCTTGCCCCACACCCAGGGTACACTGAGCCTGCAATTGAGACTGGACTTGGCGGTGCACGCCTGCAGTTCCAGCACTTTGGATGCTGTTGAACAGGCAGATCACTGCGTGTCTGATCTAGTAGTGAGAGATGCTGAACACCTTGTAGGCCATTCCCTGAAATACAACAGGAAAAGAACTTAACCAGCTGAACTGTACTCATTGCTTGTTTAGCTAAGAGATTCTGAGTTAGTCACTAAATTGGAGCAATTTGATATCAGTGGCATGTCTTTTACTATGCAGTGCTACCTGAAACATAAGATCTGGGAAAGAGTAGGTAGCTTTTTAGTAAACTTTTTATTCACTGAGTTAAGAAATAGGCAAGCTCATCACTTCTCTAGAATTTCAACACAGTCCTCATGATAACTCATGAAAAGTAATAAAAGTTTGTTTATTTATTTTTATGGCCGGCTCAGCCTGCCCTGAGGGCAGGGCTGGCACAGCATGTGGTGTGGGGGATCGAACCGCAGTCCCTGCAGCTGCCTGCAGGCGCTTTAGACCACTGAACTATCCTGCTGGGCCCCAAAAAGTAATAAAAGTATTATTGTGAACATTTCTATAATTTATTAAGGACAAGATAGACATAAATGCAGTGAAAATATTCTTGTTTTCTTTTCAAATTGGTTGAGTTAGGTGTGAGTATTTCGTATTTCAGCAAATGCTGTCAGAGAGTGATGACTGAGATAGCTTGATAAGACACTGCCTCAAAATATATTCTTTAATTCATCACTGATTTTTTTAGAAAGGAAGAAATAAATTTAAGTTTAACATGAAAATAACACTTGCAAGTATGACAAATTAGGAAAAACAATGACCAAATTTAAGGCGAGTAGTTCAGTTTAGCACCTAAGCAAATAAACTACATTTAGAGCATAACTTTATATAACATCTAGACAAAGACTGTGGAGACAGCTCAGCAGCCTAAGCACCTGCCTGAATAGCATCTAGACAATGGAGCACCTGTGTCATCGATTTCCTTAATCACACAGTCAACTTTCCCAAACTCTACCGTTGCTTAAAGTGGGCACCTCTCCTGAGAATCCTGAATTTAGTTGGATCCACAATGGTTAATTTTGATAGAGTTCAGGACTTTAGGCTTTTAATAGTTTATGTAGTGACACTCCTTGGCACATCTTCTTCTCCATGGGGAACATGAAAATAAAATGAACTTTATAAATTTCTCCCAAATAATATAATGAAAAAATAACACCTCAAATTGCTGGATCTGTTATGAGATTCCACATGGAAGACTGCAAAATATCAACTTAAGGATCCCTAAATTTAATAACCAAATCCAGTAGAGTAGCAGGATACATAGTCATCAAGCACAAATCAATACAATTTCTGTGTATTAATGTCAGACTCACTGAAAGAGAAATTGGAAAAACTAAAATCTTCATCATAATATCATCAATCTAATAAAATGTTACAGCAAATGATCCTTAGTATATTAGTTGCCCAAGGGACAGTGCCTGTTACTTCTGTCGCCTAGAAATGGCTGGTCACTGTGATGCATAAATGGTCACTATGATGCATGTCATAAGAGCCAATCAATGACAGCCAAGAACTCTACCTTTGTACTTCCTTTTTGAACCCCACAAACCACTTGTTCTCTAGGTCTGTGTGTTCTCACAGTTTGAGAAACAATTGATGCCCAGTCAATACCTGGTTGACATTAAACAAATCTGCCTTGGGGCCAGTGAGATAGCTCAGCAAACTAAAGTGCTTGCTTAGGCAAGCTTAGGTGAATTCAAGGCCCACAGTTATATCCCAGGCACCATGGGCAGCACCAGCTCTGCCCCCAGGAAGGGCTGAGCTGGCCACAGAGTCCAGATGTAGTGGCATATGCCTTTAATCCCAGCACTGGATAGGCTGAATACAGGAGGATTACTATGAGTCCGAGCTATGTAGTAAAACCTGTAACAACCAGTTACATTAAAAATAATAGTAATAATTTAAAATATATATATATGCTTGTAAATACTGAGTGTTGATTTGGTGTTTCTGCTTGCCATTGCATGGAGATACTAAAAGTAATAGGACTAGGCAAACATTTTATGAGGAAAGCCATAATGGCAGTGGCAATGCTACAAAGACTTAAAATCTGTCATCTCATCATGTTAAATAGACTTTGTACAGCAAAATCAATCACAAACATCATGCTGATGAAAACCAAAGGAAAAAAATTTTAGCAGCTAATCCTCAAAGGACTAACATCTAGAATATAAAGAGAATAACAAAAGAGGTAAAAAAAAAAATCAGACCTGGCACACTTAAAGATCCAGTTAAAAAATGGGCATTTCCGATGAGTACATACTTCCCAAGTGAAGCAGTACAAAAAGCAAATAAATATATGAAAAATTGTTCAACTGCACTTATCATTGGAGTAGTGCAAATTAAAACATTGAGCTTCCATTTCCCCTCGTAAATTATGGCTGTTACAAAGAAATCAACTCATACAAATGCTAGCAAGATTGTAAAGGTAATACCTTACCTTATTGTTTTTAATATATTTTAAAGAGTATAATAACTGATAAGACATTAGAAATGGTCACAGAAGAACAAGATGAGAATTGTTCAATCATAGTTTTTGTATTATACATTGTGGTTTTCAACGCATTTCCTCAAATTGCAGTTATTAGTAGAGATAGCCAAGGTAAAAATTTTAAACATTAACTCCTATGTTTTAAAAGAGTGATGGAGGGGGCCGGGCAGGTAGCTCCGTGGCACAAGTGCCTGCCTGACAGGTACAAGGTCGTGAGTTCAAACCCTAGTCCTGCAAATAAATAAATAAATAATAAAAGAGTGATGGAAATTAGTCATGCAATCACCTCTGCTATCCTGTGCATATATTTGCATGATTCTTCCCCCTTTCTTTTCTTCTTTTCTTTTCTCATTTCCCTCAGGTTCATTGTTGATTCCTTATATTCATTTTCTTTCCATTTCACTACATCTATTTTCTTTCTTTTTCAAATTTTACACGCATATATTTGGTAAGCTGAACATTTAGGCTGAAGACAACACTACACAGACCAAGAAATACTGTTGAATTCATAATTTTTAGTAAAATTCTGTATTATTTCTAATTTTTATTATGATTTTGTATTCTTTTAAAAAATAAAAATAAACGAATTTTAAAACGTGTTCAAAACATCAAACATAGTGATAAAAGCACACCCGTATTATAGCAACACAATTGTAATAGCTAAGTCTTGGAACAGCTGAGATGTTCACAGTGGATGAATGGATAAAGAAGATGTTACTTTTATATGCAATGGAATACTACTCTGCATAAAGGAGAGTAAGCAGGGTCTTCCCTACACAGCTCTGACTCATAGTGATCTTCCTGTTTTCTGCCTCCCAAGTGCTGGGATTACAGGCACACTTCACCATGTATCACTGGCTCAGAGTGCCTGAGAGTGGGGCTGGTGCAGCATATGGTTTCAGGGATCAACAGGAGACATTTTAGGTAAATGGAGACACCTGGAGAATACATTTTAAGTGAAATAAATGAGACATGTTTAAATGATGTATCGTTCCCATAGTGTAAGCAACCCAAATGGCAAATAAGGAGCATAGTAAAGAATAAATATGGAGAAATATGAAGACAACATTAAAATAAGATGGACAACAAAGGGGGGGGCGAGGAAAAGAAGGAAGTAAAAAGGAAAACAGAATATAACACAGTCCAGGAAATATTGCAATCTGATTCTTCTCACAGAGGGCCTCTTCCTCCCCAGACTACTAATAAATTTCATGCATTCAGTGCTTCAGATGATGATCCATACTACAGGTCATGATTTCCTGAAATAGTCACACAAAGCTTTCTTTCATTGAAAGACAGTTGAACATTTCTTGACATACAGGCACCAACTCTTTTCTCATTATCTTCTGACAGATTCTTTCTAGTCTAGATAGCAAGCATCAAAGTCTCAATATAGTCAGATAGCACATAATTCTAAGTAGGCAAGGAATGCATTAAGTATGAAGCAGCTATATGAAACAATTACACTTCCAAACTCCACAAGCTTACCATAAAATTTGTGAAGACTATGCCTCTCAGGAACAAATGAATGGGAGATTATGGTTGGGACGATACCTATCAAACAACTGAACAAAATTTGCGAATGCTTTGGAGATCCAGATCATAAGTACAGAACATAGAATCACAGAGGACTCTAAAATTCCTGAGCACTGGACACAAAATGAATCGGAAAGCTACTAATTTCAACTCATTTACTACTCATTTACATCTATATCAAACCAAGTAAGTCTTCTATAGGACAGTGTAAGCCTGGCACCAAGCCAAGGGAAATTTTGAAGACTACGATCTCAAGTGCCTTATTTGCATAAGGGAAAAGTCATCTAAGAGTTCCAGATACAGAAAACTTCCCTCTATTACCCTTGTGGCAGCCTTAAATTTGTTTCTGAGCCTGCTGTCACTTTGCCAGTGTACTTCCCTGCTAATTTTTGTTGTTCTCCTGCTAACTTTTCTGTGTGCTATATCCAATTCTTTGTTCACAACACCAAGAACCTTTCCTAGGATTCAAAATCTGATAACTAGAGCCTAAAATGTGTAAACGTTTAAAACCTAAGAGAGTAAACAACACAGGAATTCATTTTGGCAAATGTAAATTCTCTTTTGAAAATTTTTGTTTTGCTTCATTTTACATTTTAGTAAGAAGAGGTCAATATATTAAAGGATAGTTTTGTCAACTGTACAAAAATAAATAGAGCTACAGAGGCTATAAAAGCTGGCGCTTATGCATGTTTATCTAAAAAAAATAGCCCTCCTACCAGATGTAATGGTAAGCTATCTCCTAACTTTGTCTTTCTTTTTAATTTCTTCGCAGTTTTTACTGCGATCCTTTCTTCGACGCCAGCATCTAAATTTCTTTTGCTTAAGCTCCAGCTGTCTTTGCTAAATGTACATACCAATCTAACATGCGACAATGGTTCAGATGGTACAGCGTAACTCCAGTCTCTCAAGACTGAAAGCTAAAATAAAGCCCTCAAAATGTATACAGCACTGCAAGTTAAACTTCTTTCTTTTAGAGATGAGTAACTTCTCCAAATGTTTTCCTATTGAGAACATCATCAGTGTTCCCTCTTCTCCTCATTGCAAAAGAACTAACAGAATATGAAGATGCCAGCTGTAGGAGTCTGTGGCCTGTATTCTTCCCAGGCAAAAGAAGAGGATGAGCTAAAGATGACTCGAAGTGACCAAGCAAGGGTGGAAACCTATATTATCTCTCATGCTCCCTCTCCTTCTATCGCTGTGATGGCGTGTATCTATATGCTCCTTCCAATGCATCATACACTTGTATGTGGGGAATTCAGAACTGGCTGGATACTAAGAAATATGATCTAGGAATGAATATGTGCTACTAAATTATTCCACAGGTTGGGTGAGGATAACGGAATGGCTCACTGTGGGTGCGGGAAGGATGACATGCAGACTAGCTGTAGCTGCTCGCTGCTTCCTGCCAGCCTTGTCATAGACTAGTTCTCCTTTGTGAAGTCCCACTGACATGCCATTTTGCTGTAGAGCCAACCCACTATAAACTGAAACTTCTACAAACTGGGAACAAGAAGTCTTTCCTCTTTTAATTTGTGCAGAGATGGCATATGTAAATAACACATCTTAATTCTTTCTTCATCTCACCCTCTTCCCACATGTGTTGATCTGTTTCCTATTCGCAAAAGATCAATCTCCTTGTTTGCTGTTATTATCCTTTACATTTTGTTTATTTATATGTGAGTTTCTCATCCAAGAGAAACTATATGATAGCTAAGAATATGTGTTGATTTCATTTTAGTTAACACTACAGAGTCAGGGTGTATTCATCTGTCTACAAATGATTGAAATTACTGAGTCAGAATAGCAAAGCTCTGAAAGGGATGCAGACAAAGAACACAAAATGTGGGTTCGAACTTGTGCTAATACGTTGCCTACCAACATTGAGTATTTTGTCTCAGCAACAAAAAAGTAACTAAGAGGGGCCTGGCGGGATGGCTCAGTGGTCTAAAGCGCCTGCTTGGGAAAGCTTGGGCGGCTTCAGGGACCGCGGTTCAATCCCGGGCACCACATGCTGCGCCAGCCCTTCCCTTGGGGTGGGCTGAGCTGGCCATAAAAATGAGTGAATAAACAAAGGTTCTGAAACAAGAAAAAAAATAAATAAAATAAAAAAAAAAGTTTTAAAATAAAAAAAGTAACTAAGATAGTTTCTTACTGTAAAAGATCTTTACCTTCCAGGGCAAAAACAGATGATGATTTGAGACTAGTAGAACTCACCATCTTCTCAGACCTACCTAACAGCTTATAACCCAGAGTGGCCAATAGCACTGTCCTGTTCAGATATTTTTCTTTTCAGGGTTTGTTCCTCTTTCTTTTCTTTTTCTTCAACTGACCAAATCTCACAGCTTATACCCAAAACTCTCCTTCTTTCTCTTATTCTGAAGTTTTCCATTGTATTTCATAAATTTCATTATCAACTTGCTTCTTTGAATCTCTCTTCCTCGCTCTCTCAGTCTCCTTACAAACAAATCAATTCCATCTTAGAAGACACTCTAGAAGAGAGAGAGAGAGCATTAAAACTAGTGTTGCTAGGTAACCTACTATCACAAGGCCAAATCCCTATTTTCTGCCATCTGCATGCTTCCCTTTCACAGCTTTGCGACACAGACTCAGTAACTTTGAGCATTTGTAACAAAATAAATGCATCTCAAATCCATAATATTAACTGAAATAAATCCACTATACAACCTTATCTCATTTCCTCTCTTATATGACAAGTCCACATGTAAATAAATCAAAGAACACGTGATTGCTTTAACTCGACTTTAATCATCCAGCAGAAAAGTTTAACCATGAGGCATTAAAAGCAAAGCCAGATAAGTATGCCAAGCAGTAAAAGGCTCAAGTTAACAGCTTCTGACAATGCCAGTTCTGCTGATAGCCCACTTTATTATGTAATTCAGGACTATGCATATAACTACATTATCTGAGCTCAATGAGAAGAAATATTTGTAGCAATAGTGTTTAGAAAAGTTATCATATCTGCATCTTATACTCTGAACAACTGCTATAAAGACAACAATATGCATTGTATTAGTTATTGTCGCTGTCCTACTAGCGTGTTTTGAAATTGCTTCATTATTTCTTAATAAAAGTAATAAAATTATTTGAAAAAAGAAATAAAGAGCACATGAAACATAACAAGGGGTCCAGGGAGATAGCTCAGTGGAATGAGTGCTTGCCTGCCAAGTGCAAGATCCTGAGTTTGATCCCTGGTACCACCAAAAAAAAAAAAAAAAAAAAAAAAAAAACCGATAGCAGGAAGCAAGGAGATGTGGCCTTGCAAATGGGAAGGGGAGAAAGAGATGGAGGAGGAAGTAGACAGAGATGAAGAAAGAGTCAAGATGTGTTTTTATGTATATGTTCCAACTCCTCATAATGAATGAATTATTATGTACTACAAACATGCAATCAAAATAAAAAAATTAAAAATGTGATTCATATCTGAGAAAATAATAGGCCTGATTTGCTCAATTAAAGCTTGTTACGTTTCAGATTTACTCTATGACATCTAAATCACTGGAAATCTATTAGCACAAAAAATTAAGGAAATAAGTAATTTTACAGTATAGCACATAGATCTACATATGGCTTTTCGAGGTAAGAGATTAGTAAACATTTTACTTATGAAACTCATGTACATTATGGAAAAATCACAGGTGCTAACACTGCCTTTGGAAAGTCATATGGAAAACTATATATATATATATATATGTATATATATATATATATATATATATTGGTTCATCAATTCTGTCCTTAGTATTTTATAAAGTTTTAAAGACTTCTTCAGGCTTTCCAAGGAAACAAAGATTTTGAAGAAAGGCCTTTACATGTGTTTCCATGACTTGCAAAGATGTGTACTGAATGTCCTTCATTGCCTCCCTCTTCTCACCTGAGAGAAAAAAATAAAGGTAGGAAAAAGAGACAACAAAATTTATAATGCTGAAATTGTACTTTGCAAGAAAAAAAACATATGTATCCAGGTTTCTTATTTTCCCTTCCAGGAAAAATTTCTGAAGATCTTAATGATAATACAACTATAACCTAAGCTCTGGACTTATTTATACCTTTCATCTATAAATTTTGCTCCTTTTTGTCAAACTACATTCTCTGGAAGCACTATTTAAAGTCTTCTGCTCCACTTCAGCAAGATGCATTGGGAAGGAGTCACCCAGTCCACTGCAGTGGGGTGCATCTCCTGAAGGAGAAGCCAGGACCACTTCTGTGCAGCACAACCTGTAGGAATTGATCACAGCAACCAGACCCAAGCCAGGTCTAACTGTTCTAGTTCAAGTTGAGTAGAACTATATCCTGTGACTTGAAGCTTAGTGCAAAGCCCAAAAGGGCCCCAGCCTAGACTTACAGGAGAATTCTCAAGGCATAGAGGTAGAAGGAGGTAACTTGGGTGAATTACTCTATGTAGAAGATTCTAGGACATGAAGGAGAGGTGCCTAGATAGAAATTAGGGGAACTTACTTAAATAGAAATTCTCAATTTATGATCTACTTTGTTATATAGCTATAATCTTTGTTCATATGGTCTAAACTACGAACAGGTTAGTTATGAAAGTGTGTCACTTTCTAAATTTCACTACTTGTTATTAGTATATTGTCGATTGTACTACTGTAAATAAAATAGTATATCTGCTTTAACCACATGTTCTCCTTTGTGTAATAATATCTGGAGGTACTTGGGTAATAACCTCACCAAAGCCCTATACTGAAGCATGGAGGATACTGCCACACTCTATCCAATATCTCACTCCAAATCAATAGGGAAGGCATAATCTTTTATTTTTATTTTGTATTTCTTAGGGAAGTGTCTACATGGTGTTCAGGGTCTCACTACTAGATCAGACTCATAGTAACCCACCTCTTTACAGCCTCCCAAGAGCTGGAATTACAGGTGTGCTCCACCACACCCAGTCTCAATTGCCTTCTCAGCATGCCATGTGGGTGGGCCTGGCATGCCTGGCCCAGGGATCGAATACCAGGCTCCTGTACCTGTTTGTAGGCACTTTATTTCACTGAGATTTGGCCAGGTCTCGAGAAGGCATAATCTTGAGGCACACAAAAAACAAGAATATTTGACAAGAGAGATACCTAAAGAACATCCCGGTCATAGAGAGGTTCTGATTGCACTGATACAGTTACATACTATGAAACTTTCACAAAAAAGTCACAGAAATCAAAACAAAGAATTCTGTCTCAAATAGGAAATGATGAAAAGAAGGAGCAAAATTCAATCACAGGCTCTAAGCCCACCTAAACAAACCCAGGACAGCAGAATAGAATAAATTGGAAGTCGAACACCTGAAATATCTGTAATAATAGCAACTGAAGTAACAAAACAACTGAAGAAGGGTATAGAGGAAATCAGAACAAAAGTAATCCCCCAGGTTAAAAAATAAATGACAACTATAATGAATTACTACGCATGTCTAAAAAAGACACTGATGAAAAAATAGAGCAGAAGACAAAAATGATATAAACCTTAAATGAGCAATCTAAGAAAGAGAATGCATGAAGAAAATTCTAAATGATATGCAGAAAATTAAAAACATTATAAGTTGCCAAAACTTTTTGAGTGAAAGTGAAGATAGACTTTCAACCTTGAAGACACTGTTGTAGTTAGATAAAAAGTAAGGAAATATCTCTGAAAAACAACTAGAATCCAGGAAATAACAGCTCAAAAGCTGCAATATGATGTAAAGATGAAAAATATCAACTAATAGGAATCAGTTTGAAGGAAGAAGAAAACACAAACAATATTAAAACAATATGGGCAGAAGTAATAGAAGATAAATTCCCAAATATGGGAAAACAATCTAACATTCATGTTACAGAGACATACAGAGTTCCAAATAATATCAACCCAATTACAATTATACTCAGACATATAACAATCAAAGTTCCAGAAATTCAGCACAGGAACAGTATACTGAAAGCCTCTAGAGAAAAGAAACACATCACATTAAAAGAAAAATCATGAAAATAAGGGTAGTTTTCTTCTCACAAAACATCAAGTGAAGAAGAGCATGGAGCAAAGTATTGCAAGTACTACAAGAAAAAAAACTCCATCCCAGACTGCTATACCCTGTAAAACTGTCTTTTAAGTTTAATGGAGAAGTGAAATATTTCCCTGACAAAAGAACAACTAAAGAAATTTGTGATGACCAAATAAACCCTACAGAGACTACAAAAAGACATTATAGAAAGGGGTCAAGATGACCACAGTTCCAAGAATGAGAACAGGAAGATGTGACAAAATAGGGCAAACAATTAAACACAGGCCAAAACTAGGAAACAAACAACAGGAAAACAACATTATAAACATAAGTCAGTACATATATCAATCATAACCAGCAATGAAAATTGAGTCAACTCACCAATTAAGAGAAATAAATTGGCAGAATATATTAAATAACAAAGGCTTAGATTCAATAGCCTCCAACATCACAAGCTTCACTGGTGGCACACTGCAATTGCAGGACCATTGACTGTGTATGTATCTGCTTCCTCTTAGTCCAAAGAGCAGTATATCCTTTTCCTTTTATTAATTTTTTTTCTAAGCAACATCAATAGGGAGGTGGGTCATGCCCACACACTGTACTCTGTAGAACAATTGTGAGGACAATATGCAATATGTCAACTTTCAAAGAAAAGAAGGGGGAAAAGAAAAAAAAAAGTAATGTGGATTTAGAAAAGTTAATGTTTGTTTGATCATATACCTATATGTATTAATCTAAACTGATCTGATGATGAAAACATGTAATATAACCATTGTTAAATTTAAACAATAAAAAAATTGAAAAAAAAAAAAAAAGAAACAAAGTCTAGGGGCTGCTGGGATAGCTCAGTTGTCCAAAGTGCCTGCTTAGGCAAGCTTAGACAGGGGCAGGAGAACATGTTTCAGTGTCCCCACTACATGCTGTGCCAGCCCTACCCTCAGGTCAGGCTGAGCCAGCCTCAAAAGAAAGAAAGAAGAAAAGAAAGAAAGGGAGAAAGAATCTACCCCAGAAAGAATGGCTATCATAAAGAAATCAACTAAAAGCAGACTCTGGAGAAGCTGTGGGAAAAAAACAAATCCTTCTGTACTATTGGTGGGAATAGAGACTGGTAGAACAATGATGGATATCAGTGTAGAGAAGCCTCACCAATCTAGGAGTAGAAGTCTCACTCAACCTAGCTATTCTCCTTGTGAGTATTTTCCCAAAGAACTGAAAACATGATACCATAGTGATGATGTAGGAGGAAAACATGATCTCCTAACCTGAAAGACACTTGGACTAGTTTGTGTTCCCTAAAACTGAAGAATGAATTTTAGGAATGAGACATAGGTTTCGAATAGAATGTTTATTGAGAAAGAAAGTTTTTGTCCAAGAGGGGAACAGAAGGGGGATCCTAGTGGTTTGCCTGGGGAAATTGTCTTTTTTAGGGGTCTTATAGGGCAAAACCATGTGATAGGGCAGACCTAAGGTGAAACTAGGGGAACTTGTTTAGGTGGTCATGAGATGGGACAAAGTCATCGTTCAGGTAAAATCGATTAAATCGGGAACAAACTGGGAAGCAATCATGTAGCAAGCGGACATGAATACGGAATAAGGGCTCTTTCTTTTGGGGTTGGGTTTCTGACTCATTTAGGCTCCTTTAGGGTGATAGATACTCATTTAGAACGTCAATCCCTGATACTTAAGTTTAAGTGAGTGGACGGCTGCATTTCTTTACTCTTTTTTTTTCAAGGTTTGGCCCACAGGTGGGGTGCCTGTTTCTTGCAAAGCTGTATAGTCAAGTTGCTTTCCATATTGCCCTCGAGGGCCTGGTCCTATCTGACTGCCTATATTTCTATCTAATTTGGCTGCTGACAACAGTGAAGTATGTGGACCCATGGTTATAGCAGCACAATTGGTTATAGCCAAATTTTAGAAACCAAAATGCCTGTCACCTAAGTAATGGATGAGAAAGATGTGGTATTTTATACCATGGAGTATTGCTCAACTGCAAAGAAAAACTTGAGGCCTTTTCAGGTAAGTGAATGTGACTAGATGATATCCTCATAAGCAAAATAAAACAGACCCGCATGTGTAAATGTCATATTATCTCCCTAGTGTAAGAACCTGAAAGAAGAAACAAATCTGAAAGGTTTAATACTTATAGTAATACCTGTAGGTCTAAAAAGAATCTGAATATAAGGATTAAACAGGGAAGATGAAGGAAAGAAGAAAAGACAGGAAAAAAGGAAAGGGGAAATCTTGTAAGTATATGATGTCTGAGATGATTGTACTAATAATTTCCATGAGTTTTTTGAAAAGATAGTTAATGTTTAGTATTTTCACTTTGACTATTTCTGTATGCCGGTATCTGTGATCTAAGCTACTACATCAAGTACAACAATGTGTAATACAAATACTGTGGCTGAACATCTCTCATCTTTGTCTTCTAAAAGTGTACCATTTCTATATTATGGCCGGCTCAGCCTATCCTGGGGCATGGGGCTGGCGCAGCATGTGGTGCCAGGGATTGAACCACAGTCCCTGGAGTTGCCTAAGCTTGAATAAGGTGCATTAGACCAATGAGCCATCTCACTGAACCCCTAAAAGTGTACCATTTGTAATGTTTTATCAGTTATTATTATAATGTTTAAAATAAATTTAAAACAATTAAAAGACATAAAAAATCGAATTTAATTTCAAGATGGCAAAACTATAAGAAAGAAATAAGTGGTGTGATTGTAAAAACAAAAGGAGAAAATGTAATATGAGAAATTTAACTTTTTGCATAACCATGTGAATATAAATATAATCAGAGGATCATAGTTGAGGACCTTGAAAAAGCTTTGAAAAAGTACAGATATATTACCCCCAACTCATGAGAAGCATTTAGAAACAAATGAGTGAACACCATTTTCATTCTTCATTCTCTACTATTTATAAGTTTAGCCTTTCTATCTGCTCCTTTTTCACTTGAACCTGATTAATATAGTGATCGGAAAATCATGAGAATTAAACTAAAGACCTGCCAGGTGTGGTGGCTCACGCCTGTAATCCCAGCACTCGGGAGGCTGAGGCAGGAGGATTGGTGCGAGTTCGAGACCAGCCTGGGCTACAAAAGTGAGCTCAAGGCCAGCCTCAACTGCATAGCGAGACCCTGCCTCAAAAACACACACACACACAAAAAAAAAAAAAAAAAAAAAAAAACCTAAAGACCTGATCCTGTGCTTTTAGAATAAAATGATGAAAAATAATTAATCCTACTTTTTTTGTAATCCAAACATGGTTTTAGAGTTACACTGTGCTATAGTCAATATGCTGAACCTTTTGAAGGTTCTTGAGACCAATATCTGATTCATCCTGTGTACATAAGTGTATGATTTTGCTATTGATATGTTTTCTGCTTTATCTGCTTCCAGTCACTTCGTTGTTTAATCCATAACACATTCAGCTGTGTTATGCCCTTAATTTCTCGTTTTCTTCTTTAAAGTTCTTATATTAGGGAGACTATACGATATTTACACATATAGGTCTGGTATATTTCACTAATGAGTATGTGTTGAATATACATCCATTTATATATGAGGTCTTCAAACTTATTCTTTATGGATGAGTAGTATTCTATTGTATAAAAATACCACATTTTTTTAACCATTGTTCAAATTATGGGCATTTTGGTTGTTTCCAAGATTTGGCTATTACAAATTGGGCTGCTATAAACATAGGTGCACATATATCGCTATGGTACGATGTTTTCAGTTCTTCTGGGAAAATTCCCAGTAGGGAGATAGCTGGATTGAATGGAACTTCCAATTCTAGTTTTTTAAGGATCCTCCACACTGCTTTCCATAATGTTGGCACCAATCTGCATTCCCACGAGCAGTGGAGAAGGGTTTCTTTTTCCCCACAGCCTCTCCAGCATTTGTTGCTGGCTGATTTCTTTATGATAGCCGTTCTTACTGGGGTGAGATGGTATCTAAATGTTGTTTTGATTTGCATTTCACGAATAGCTAGGGACGTGGAGCATTTCTTCATGTATTTGTAGGCTTGCTGTATTTCTTTCTCTGAGAAGTGAGTGTTCATCTCAGATGCCCATTTCTGGATTGGGTCTTTGAATTTTGGGACCCTAATGGTTTTTAGTTCTTTGTAGATTCTAGATAGAAGACCTTTGTGTGAGTACTTGTTAGTTAAAATCTTTTCGAAATTTTTGGGTCGTCTTTTCAATTTGCTAGTAATTTCCTTTGACATGCAGAAACTTCTTAGCCGGAGGAGGTCCCAATTGTTGATGCTTTCAAGTGTTAAAAGTGCAATTTGATTTCTGTCCATGAACTTTTTGCCTACTCCGATGTCTTCAAGGTTTCCTCCCACTTTCTCTTCCAGGAGATTTAATGTTTCACTTTTAATATTTAGATCTTTAATCCATTTCGACTTTATTTTCGTGCATGGTGATAGACTAGGGTCAAGTTTTAGTTTTCAGCATGTAGAGAGCCAATTTTTTTCTGGGTGACTATTTCACCTTTCTTATTTGTCTTTTAAACTTTTTTTCCTTTTCTGTACCCTCACCTGCTACAACTCCTCACTTTGTGGGAGTGTCAGAGGAGTTTGTTGTATATTGTGACTAGATGCTGAAAGACACAAAAGAATCCAGAAGACCTGATGAATTTACCTCAGAGCTCTCCCTGAGATTTCTCTCTCTGGAAGTGAGCCCCGACCTTCACAAGTATCTCACTTTCATTTAGGGCTCAGGTGCATAATCACTCAGTAAAGAAGGGCACAATCTCTGACCTCCATTTACCCAATACTAAGTTCACACAAATACTCACTAAAAATATTTCAAGCAAGGGAGGAGACAACAGAAAACCTTCAGGGTAAGCTGTAACCTTTCTCCTTGAATCTTAGCTTTCTGGGATTCCCAAGAAACAAACCATAGCTGTCCCTGGGCTTTGTTTATTGCTCTTAACCTCTTGAGATGCTAATTACTTATGTCTACAAAGTTAATGCGCGGAAAAACGCTTTTGGCATCCTTATAGTGATGGCTTTTAGGAGACATTTCCTTTCCTAATATACTTAATTCAGTCGATTTACATTTAATAATTTCAAAAGAAGACTGGTTAATTGTATTTTTCTAAGTCCAATAGTGTTCTCTACTCCTCTGTTCATTCAAAAAATTATTAAAATTTGTTAATTATTTTGTGCTTCTCTTACTGAGCCTGGGTTGATCTCTGCAGTGCCCCCTTCCTTCATTTCTTACAGGATTTTGAGTTCCTTGAGAACAAAGCATGCATCTTTATCATTTCTACTTTTTCCACCTCTATAGCAACACTAAATGCTTCATAAAGTATTAGTGAGTTATTAGTGTCTTATTCTTATCCCACCACAATGTTTGTCTTTGATATCAACGTCTATCAATTAATTAACTCAAAACTATTAATTTATAAAATTTATTTCTATGAAAAATATGCTGCTCTTGAAATCCACAACAAGTAAGCAAGTCACCTATCTGTTACAATATGGTAACATAATTCTTGTAATAACACAGCACCTAGGAACACAGTCTTAATAGAAAAGCAATAACACAAAGTATAACTGATATTTGATTCTGAAGCTCAAGCAGAATTCATTTTGTCTTGTTAACTAAAGGGGTGGTGAGCAGGGGGAGCATCAGAAGGAAATGTGCAGAAGCAGCAGACTACATAGAAATCTTCAGGCATGTTGATATAGGACTGAGGGATATAGCATGGAATGGAGATAAAAAACTGCAAAAGCACTTAAAACTTGGGTAATACAACACATTTTTGACATCTTAGGAGGATTAAATTTTATTGCACGTCCAATGGAAATGACATTGCTCTGTAACTTTTGATTTTAGTGTCACTGTGAAGGACAGATGGGAAGAACTGCAGAAAATGCAGTAGAATTTAGAGCAGTAATTCAGATAAGGTAAGGGAGATCGCTCGGTGGCATAAGTGCCTGCCTGGAAAGTGCAAGATCCTGAGTTTGATACACACTACAAACAATAAAATTAAAAGTAATTCAAATGAGAATAAGTTGACCAAAGATAGTGACAATATAGAAATTATTGAAATCCTATCATTTTGTTTAGTGAAGTTCTGTATCATTTCTAACTTTATTTTTTTTTTGCTATGTGTTTGTATTCTCTTTAAAAATTAAAAAAGCAAATAATTTAAATAGGCTATTGAGACACAAGATTTATTTGATGAAGAAGAGAGAGGTGATAAAGACAATTATGGATGACTCTGAAATGATGATGCCAATAACAGAGATAAGGTAAAAGGCAAGAATAGAAGCAGCAGAAGAGACAAATACAGTTTGGACATGAGTTAGAAGCAATTATGTTATATTGAAGACAAAATGATAAAAGTATGGACAGGAAAATAGCTCTACAAGAAATTATGGAATATATTGATTTGCATGTCATCAGAAAAGGCATGATGGTTGGAATAGTAATAGATGGTATCAAACAGAAATTGAGGAAAAACACAGCCTTGGAGAGAAACCTGAGTTAAAAAAAATATTTTTGTAACAAAAAGAAGAGGGTTATTGAAAGAGACTAGCATGAAGCAAACAGTGACGATGTACGCTATCAAAACTCAAGACTAGTGTTTATAGATTTGGTACAACATCCCAAATCTCTTACACATTTTGTGTTCCTTTGAGACTTTGATGTTAGCCCCTGAGGGGTTTCCTTTACTTTCTGGCAAGTCCAGTTGTGCGTGGCTAATTTACCTGGTTACTCTTGCTTATTTAAGAAATACCTAGAGAACTGATCAAGCATTAGTTCTGAGTGTGTCTGTGAGGGTGTTTGTAGAGATTTATGTTTGACTTTGTGGACTGAACGGAGACCTACTTTCAGTGTAGGTAAGTATCATCCAATGGGCTGCATTCAAGATGGAACAAAAAAAGACTGCAAACAGGATTTCTTTCATAGAGCTAGGGTACTTTTCTTCTCCTTCCCCTAAACATCAGAATTCTGTACTCAGAATTTGTACTCTAGAATTTATTTTTTTATATTTTGTTTATTTATTTATTTATTTATTTAGCCGAACCAAAGATTGAACTGAGGCTCTTGTGTTTGGCAGGCAAGTGCTTATTTTACTGAGCTCTCTCTCCAGCCCCACATATACTCTACAATTTACGTAACTGTCTTTGTCTACTATTTTGAGGCTCTTACCATTTTTTTTTTCTGAGAATTATAGCATTGTGTTCTTTGATTCTGACAATTTCAGACTGGGAATGAGCCATGCTCTCAGCATCTCAGGGTCTCTGGCTAACAGACAGGCAGTCACTGATCTGCTCAACTTCCATAGTTATATGAGCTAGTGAGTTTGTCTGTCTGTCTGTCTGTCTGTCTATTATCTAGATAGCTATCTTCATATCCAATAGTCTATCTCCTATTGACTATCTCTCTGGAGATCCCTTAACAATGCCCCTCTATTTACAAATATATTTGCTGTAATGTACACAAATTGACTTGTGGCACAAAAATGTATTTGAAGATACTTAATTTGTCATTTTTCCAAAAGAATTACAGAGTATTACTTTTTAAATTAAAAAGTTGATTGCAAACTTATAAAGGACTTTTATGGGAACCTATACTTAACATCATGCTGTTTAAATTTTTTTTAAATTTTAATAAGACAGAAATAACAATGAGACAGTTTCAAAACAGGTTAGTAGGACAGCCAAAAATAATTAATACAATGCACATTGTTGTCTTCATAGTAATTGTTCAGGGTACAAGATGCAGACAAGATAACTTTTCTAAGCACTATTAGTACAAATGTTTCTTCTCACTGAACTAAGAGAAAGTAGTTGTATGTATAGTCCAATAGTCCATAGTAGTAGTGGGTTATCAGCAGAATTGGCAGTGTCAGAAGCTGTTGACTTAAACATTTTACAGCTCAGCATATTAATGGGGCTTTACTTTTTATATCTCATGGTTAGATATTTCTAGTGGATGGTTAAGACCAAGATAAAGCAAGACAGGTATAATAAATATGTAACTTTCTTATCTGACAAAGTCAATCAAATCCCCTCAGGATTTATCCTGAACCCATGAACAGTGTTTTGTAGGACTTTAGTGAGTATCAGCCATCTGGATGAGTCATGGCTAATGCTTGACAAATTTGCTCTCTATGAGAGCCTGAGAGGATGTCTCTTCTTTAGGTGACTCTCCTTAGGTAAACTGTACATCGTTGATCTCTTTCTTCTGTGGACCCATAATTTCCTTAAGCAGGAAATTTGGGACAACACTGAGTTATAGGATTTTACAGTACAGGTATGCACTTACACACACGGGATAATTAAGATAATGGCCCTAGGAATCTTCAACAGGTTTTTGAAACTAGCAGATAACTGGTGGAATTCTCACTCTGATTAACTATATATGGTAATATCGGTGAAGCAAACAGCTACACTGAGGATAGCAATGTGTAATACTAAAACCGTGTGTGGAATCCCTGACATTCTAGTCTTTTCGATGCGTGGTGCTTCTGATGTCATATCACTTATTCCTATACGCTCTCTCAACTAAGAGTTTATCTTTTTAAAAACCCAGTGGAAGTTTTCCAAACATTTTTGTTGTTGTTGTTGATACCAGAGATCAAACTTAGGACTCTGCACTTGCCAGGCACACACTTATTCCACTGAGCATTCTCCCTGGCTCCAGTTTTGCTAGTATTAAAGTTGCCTATGATTTCTGGTCTGCAAGCTTTAGTTGTTAAACACCCAGAAGAGAAGCTTACTAATATTATTATCCTATAACACAGGCAGTTAAGCTTAACATCACTATCTGTCTGAACATCACATACCTTACACATAAAAAGAAACTGCTATTTTACAACAACCATGGATGTTCTAAAATTTAAAGCCCAATAGAAAGATAAAAAACAATTACATGCATTTACACAAATATTTAGAAATCAAAACATATTCAACATTAGAGCAGTACAATCTTGCTACATTTTTCTCATCCCTCATTTACTTCTATTACATTTTTTTTTTGTCTTTTTTGAGACAGGGTCTCGTTATGCAGTTGAGGCTGGCCTCGAGTTCACCCAGGCTGGTCTCGAACTCGCACTGATCCTCCTGCCTCAGCCTCCCGAGTGCTGGGATTACAGGCGTGCGCCACCATGCCCGGCTTCTATTACATTTTTTATTTTTTATTTTTTATTACTTTTACTAAGAAATAACGATATGATAGTTTCAAAACACGTTAGTAGTGCATTCTCAATAATTGACACATTGCATATTGTTGTCCTCATAATAGTTATACAGAGCACAGGCTGCGGGCATGATAAATTTTCTAATTGATATTGGTAAGGAAAGAAAAAAAGAAAAAAATTCTCTTTGAACTGAGAGGAAGTAGTTGCATATATAGTCCAGTGTTCCACAATTACGGTGGATTACTGGTGAAACTGCCAATGTTGGAGGCTGTTGATCATGCTTAATGGTAGAAGATGAATACTTTCTCCTGAGGCAAAGAAGAAGAATGTCCACTTTGGCCATTTCCACCCAAATTTGAACTGAAAACTTTAGCTAGTACCAGTCGTCAGTAGGGAGAGGAAGATGAGAGGAAGTCTATCTGCTTCAGTCAAATCTTTCAAAGCACCATTTCAGTGATGAGTTGAAAGCTGCCCCACATTTCATGACCTTGATTCACATCTGAGCCAGCAGGACAGGTTCTGTTCCCTACTCTGTGCACCCTGAGCTTCATGGGTCACTAGAAGAGCCTTTGGGTGCATAAGTGTGGATAACGCAGCCAGTTTGTCACCTATTAACTACATACAGACACTTCTTGGCTACCTCCGGTCCCGAGAATATATGTACCAGTAATGAACTCAAAACTCTAGCGAAAACACGTTGGAAAGGGACCTTGAGGCCTTTTTGTGGCCTGGAGCCTTAAGTCACTTGGGCAGTAAATACAGGTATCATAAACTGGAACATGTTTGAGGGCAAGTATACAGAATCTCAATCAACACAGCCTTTGACAACATTCACTATACTCTATTTTCAGAGAGATAAAGTTTAAATGGGGCAGATGTGGAGCTTCTAAAGTGTGGGCTCATGGCAATCATCATCAAGGCTGTGTCTCCAGAGTAGTGTATTTAACAGGTTGTTCAGCACAGACACTAAGATAGTTAAACTCCATGTCACCCAAATGTCTCTGCCTCCTGGGGTTGGAATATTTAGAGCAATGGTGTTGAACCTATAGCACACGTGCCACAGCAGGCTGTTTGCATCATGAAAAGCTCTAGAAGTTTGAGTACCATTGTCTGAGGATAATACCATCCTTAACTGAAGAAATTTTACCTGGAGGATCAATAAGGTAATAAACAGGGCAGTGTGACATAGAGTCTAGACAATAATCAACATTGAGACTTCTGTTCCTCTCCTTAGAATTACACAATCTCAGTTAGGACAAGTGTCACACTGATATGATTTGTATGTGTCTTCTCAAAAATTCAAGCTGAAATTTGTTTTTCTTTGTGGGTAAAAGGTATCATGGCTTAAGAATCAATTAAGGTATAAGGGGGCTACCCTTATAAATATATTAGCACTCTACAACAGGGTTAGAAGTACATAGTTGAGGCCTTTTTGCTATTCTACATAAGTACACAGAGATGACACTGTGAGGAACACTAGATCACCAGAAAACAAATTTGTCAGCACCATTAGTTTGGATTTTTCAGCATCTAGGAACACGGGAAATAAATATTCACAAATTATGCAGTCTGAGGTATATTGTTATAGAAAAACAAATGATTTAAGACATATATGACAATAATACACAAGCATCCAAACTATCAACTAGTCCAACTACTGTGGAAAGCAGTAGGGAGTTTTCTCAAAAACCCAGAAGTGCAAAGTGCACTTGACCCAACTATTCCATTTCTAGATATCTTCCCGAAGGAATTAAAGACATCATATGGCAATGATATGACCATATCTATGTTTTCAGCAGAACAGCTCATAACAGCTGCATCTTGGGAGCTGTCCATATGGCCGCTAACAGATGAATGAAAAAAGAAAATACTGTACTTTCCAGTTATAGCGGTGAATGTCTATAATCCTAACACTCAGGAAACTGAGGTCGGATCTTTAAGAGTTCAGGGCCACACTG
Source organism: Myocastor coypus (assembly GCA_004027025.1). Taxonomy (NCBI): domain Eukaryota; kingdom Metazoa; phylum Chordata; class Mammalia; order Rodentia; family Myocastoridae; genus Myocastor; species Myocastor coypus. The sequence continues at coordinate 28,737 of PVJA010007231.1, read as the reverse complement.
TGCGACACAGTGAGTTCAAGGTTAGATTGAACTACAAAATTAGACACCGTCTCAAAAAATATGGCATTTAGACATAATGGAATACTCCTCTAGCATAAAGAATAAATGTAAGTCATCTAATGAAAAATGTACGCATGTTAGTGTCATAATGTTAAGTGAAATAAGTCAGAAAAAACAAGCTTAAATTTTGCATGATTTTTTATTATGAGTAAGTCAATATATACATAAAGTGCAAAATAAAAGTGGGAAGCAGTGAGACAGAGTTTTGGCATATGATAAGGGGAACCAAGAGGTAGAGGGAGGCCAGAGGGGCCAGGAAAGTAAGATGATCAAAGGTTGGAGAAGTTGAAGTGTTGTGCATATGGACCAAGTCCCCACAAGGGGTATGATCATTATATACAAACTTGTTAGATTGAAGAATGATAAGATAGATGACAGACAGCTGGACAGATGGATAAATAGCAGATATTGATTATAGATGATAGATGGATCTGAAAGATGCAAAGAGGTGGAAGGAGGGGAGCAGAATTAATTCTTTTAATTTATTTTTTAAAGAATTTTTTATTTTATTTATTTATTTTTTTCTTGTTTCAGAACCTTTGTTTGTTTATTCACTCACTTTTATGGCCGGCTCAGCCCGCCCCGACGGCAGGGCTGGTGCAGCATGTGGTGCCGGGGATCGAACCGCGGTCCCTGTAGCCGCCCAAGCTTTCCCAAGCAGGCGCTTTAGACCACCGAGCCATCCCACCGGCCCCAATTCTTTTAATTTAAAAGAATTAAAAAGCACTATGTATATACACCAACTTCCCAGGATATCAAGCATTATATACTACAAATACATACCTATAAAATATATAAAACCATGAATATTCTAAGAATCGAACTGCACTGTGTACATAATTAAATTATCCCTGCTTCTGAGATTTTGTAACCAACCTAAAGTTGTTCACATATTTCATACTTACCTTCATATATATATATATATATATATATATATATATATATATATATATGTATCCCCCAGTTGATACCCATAAATATCCCTTGGCTTGAAAATCCCTTACTCCGGTGTCTTCATTCATCTTCCCATAATTTTACCTTGTGTCTTTTTCTCCCTTATTTGTATAAGGGTATCAGTCTAGTTAAGTGCCCACCATGTTGTAATACATATATATATATATGTATATATATATATATATATATTGCACTCATATCTTCAAATGTATATATGAAATCTATTATCAATTGATTGTGTTATATATTTGTAAGCTTCATATGCACAGAGTCAAAACATTTTGTATATTTACATCACTGGTTAGACTGTGACATTGTGTACATCTACAACCTGATTTCAGCATGATTTTTATGGATTGTGTCCCAAAAAACAGAATGCAGTAATAATGCAAGAATGATTAAGACTTTAGTTTGAAATAGGGAATGTGAATGCAATCAAGCTGACATATACTACAATACGGTGGGCACTTAACTGGGCTCATGCCAAATAAGGCAGAAAAAGACACAAGGTAAAATTATGGGAAGATGAATGAAGACACTGGAGTAAGGGATTCTCAAGCTGAAGGGATAAATACTGACGGCCACCAACTAGGGGAGTAAGATGTTACAAACTCTACCTCAGCCTCCAGAATGAACCAACTGTGAAAATACACATATTTCAGATATATGGCCTTCCTAACCATGAGAGGATGAGCTTTCAAGTTTTAAGCTAGTTTGTGGTAACTAGATATGATAGCTATAGAAAAGGAACATATTCTTCCCAGAGTTGTTTCAGAAAGCTAAAAATTCATCTCTTCCACATTTCAGATTTTCCTGTCTTGTTCAGTTCACCTTTAACACCACTTTGCTAATTACGAATTTTTTGATGTTATTGTTAGTGAAAAAATATCTGTGACAGCCCAATTTAAATGAGGAAAATTTTATTTTGCCTCATACTATCAGATATTTAAGTCCATGATTGGCTTGCCTTTTGCTTTGGCCTGTGGCGAAACAGTCAACCGTGGCATGGAAATCACACCAAGGAAGCTGATTACCTCATGGAAGCAGGAAAGCAAAGAGAAAGAAGAGGATGCTATGGTCCTAATATCCCGTCAGGGCCACACTCTCAGTTATCCAACATCTTTTCATAAGGCCTGACTGCAGTTAGGGGCGATCGTTTCACTACGTGGACCTTTGGACCTTTAATATCTGCACATTCATTCAGAATCTACAACCTAGCATGTAACAAGCCAGTAAAGGAAGACCGGTAAGTAAGGCTTTAGGTGAAATTGTCTCTTCCTGTTGTTCTAAAAGCGTGATTTTCTGTGTACAGAAACACACAGAACTTGTAAAACCCTGAATACTAGACAGCCTTAATTTGATTCAAGGCCGGTGAGATAGCTCAGCAGTCTAAAGAACCTGCTTAGGCAAGCTTAGGCAATCGCAGGGGCCGTGGTTCCATCCCTGGCACCACATGCTGCACCAGCCCCACCCCCAGTGCGGGCTGAGCTGGCCATAACATAAAAAAAAGAAAACAGAAAAGAATCTGATTGAGTAGGTCTTGGATGGAGACTGAGAAATCATTTCAAAAAGGTTGTGGATTTAGTTAGTACTACTGATCCACAGCAGCCCATTGGTACCATTTGTTCTCCTGGAAAACTAAGTCATTCGTAAGTTTTTTCTTTTCCAGTAAAATGTAGTAAGAACTACATTTCCAACACTTTAATTACACAAACTATTTGTAAATTTAGACTTTAAATTTTTTCTTGTACTTTACGACAAGGTCTACAAGGTGCCCCTATGTAGATTGGACTCGTGATCTACATATGTACCATTTGTGCTTCTGGAAAATTAGGTCATTTGTAGGTTAACCAAGAACTGGGGGTACAGGTACATGCCAGAACACCCAGTCTCAACCACCATCTCACTGTGTCCCAAGGATGGGGCCGGCACAGCAGGTGGGGAATCAAATCCTCAGCCTCTGCAGCTGCCTAGGCATGCACTTTAATCTGCTGAGCCATTTGGTCGGCCCTACTTTAAATTATTTTCAACTATAAGAAAATAACTTAAAATATGCTGGCCAAATACAAGAAAGAACTAGACTTTGGGCCAAAACAGAAGAGCTACAAGCCTAGCTTTGTGTCACTGTTATTCACATATAAAAATCTGCACATTATGCATTTCAAAATAGCCTTTAGTTTTATATGAACAAATGCACTCCAGTATATCTTTAAGAAGACAACATAAAGTCAGATGTCAGTTGAAGTCATTTCTCTGAGGTGGAGTCTGAAACAAAATTACAGTTCAGGGTTACTGTAAAGTACACAATTCATGAATAATAAATCCATTTTGTTCTTTTTCCATCCATTTTTTTCAATACTTTCCAACTGTAGGATAAAATAACTGACAATTAATATTTTTGAACCATTAACACATACTAATGAGTTTTAAAATCTGAGTCAGTGCTATTTACATCTGCTAATCAGTGATGAAAAGGAAAACAAAGACAAAAAATACTTTCTTCTTGCAACACAGAGCCTGTGATATCAGTATTCCCAGGAATTTAATGACTTCAATAAGGGGATCAAGTCAGTCTTACAGCTTTTTTGGTGGCCACTAAGAATTCCTGGGCTTTTTTCTTTGAAAATTTACTTTGTGATTTTAATAAATCTTGAGAATGAGATTATCAGATGATTACAGACAAAATCAGAGAGAGATAAGTGGAGGTGCAGGTATTATCTCCTAATTTAGAAATAATAATTGAATGGTTCCTCCTTGTTTGACAGCTCCATGAAATCTAATCTGAACTAATATTTCTGGATTGATTATGACGGTTATCACCTGAAATCTTTAATGCCTCCTTATTCTTTTCACACTCTTCTGAAGGACACTGTATTTACAAGACTCTATATTTGCATGGTCATGTGATGAAAACCCACTTGGGACATGGCCCAGTTGTTTTAACTGCTGCTTGTGGTGGCCTTTCTGCACTGGTTTCCACTACAAAGACTTAAATTTTCTCTTTATGGTATTGTTATAGCCATATGAAAAAGATTTGCATTTTTGAATAAAATACATGTCATAATATATTGGACACATCCTCTTCAACATATAAGAACATGCCAGGTGTGGCTGAACATGCCTGTAATCCCAGCATTTGGGGCACTAAGGAAGGAGGATAGATATAAGTTTGAGACTAGCCTGGGCTACAAAAGTGAGTTCAAGGCCAGCTTGAGCTGCATAGCAATATCTTGTCTCAAAAAGACAAATATATATATATATATATATATATATATATATATATATATATACACATATACATATATATATATGCATTGTTAATATTGTTAATATCAAACTACTTGTTAAAGTGAATTTTAGCTATGTTTTCTTTATTTTGAAGAAGAAACTAGAAAAATATAAAGCTATTGGTGCCAGGAGTATATGAGTAATAGTAAAGGCTATAAACCAATACCAGAATTCTGAAGAAAGGCTGCCCTCTGTGACTGCAGGTCATTTCGCTGTCCATTTTCCATGTCTTTATTTTTAACTTTTTCCTCCTCTTTCTCTTGGAGTAGGTCTTCTTCAGCCTCTTCATACTGAGATGTATAGTACTGTAGCAATGCTTGGGTAGCAAGGAATGTTAGCGACTTTGGCGCCATGATGTCATTGGGAAAACAGCTCAACTTGCAGGCAGTTTCAGCACCCACTACCTTGCACTCTGAAAAACCTGTAGGGTAAGTCATGTCAGGAAAAAAAACACAAGACATACTGAGTCCTGTTCATACTAGTTGATACAGTACTTCCATGGCTCTCATATTTCCTCTACTGTACTATTACAGTGGCATTCTCCCCTTTGTTGCATCCTGTGCTGCTGGCAATTTTTGACTTGGGATGAAAATAGATCAGAATCATCTGAATCTGATCACATTTTCTAGTTTTTTTTCCTTTTCCACAACTTAATTGAAGAAGAATATGACATAAAGACAAATCTTGTTCGTCTGTTCTTCAAACCCTGAAAACATAACTTTTACAGCTTTCAAATAATCTAGTACAGTGTGACCATGCACTCAGGACTCCATTCTGTCCCTCTCTTGAACAGAAGCTTTCTTTTCCCCAGGAAATCTATTCTGCTCAAAAAAAAAATCTAGTACAAGGTCAGTGAGATAGGTCAGTAGAATAAACATTTGCCTGGCAAGTGCATGGTCCTGAGTTCAATACCCGGTAGTGCAAATAATAATAATAATAATAATAATAATAATAATAATAATAATAATAACAATGATAAATAAATAATAAATAAACACAAATATTAAAAAGATAAAAATAAGAACTAAATAATCTAGTACAGGTGCATCATTTTCTTGGACCATCCTACTAATTTTCACATTTTTAGGAGCCGTCTATGAAAAGCTAGAAATGAGCTTCTTATTTCATTTACTGCCAAGCACCTTCCTGAACAGCTGCCAAATGCTGAGGCTCACCTTATGTCTGTTCATATACTGCAAAGTATCTTCTATCTCTCCTCAAACACAAAGTAGTGGAAGGGAACATTTCTTCTCTCATGACTGTAAGATCGCTAGAAAATGGCTCCTTTATGCGCAGTGGGCCATGAGATTTTAATGACACTAACTCACCCACTGCTTAAGGTCCCACATCCTTTGAGCTTCAGCATGCAAAGGAACCAGCTGCACTACTAAGGGCCTGAGGAATCTGCTGTCCTTCCGAGCACTGGTCCCTCTGTTCCATGGATTCCAGCCTCCTTGGACACAAGATGTGAGCTGGCATACATTGGATTCCATTCCTAATTCCTCTGCCTTCTGGGATGTTGCCCTGTCTTCACGGGACTCAGCCTTCCACCTCAGTGCTCCTCTGCTAGCCACACATCCCCTTAGCCGTCGCCTCCCACCCTGAGATCTCCCTACTTCCATGGTACAGGCTCCTCACCCAGGTCTTTAGGTTTCCTAGGGTGACGCCTCACTACTACCGAGTCAAAAGAGGATGGGGTCCTTGAATAGAGACTGAGCTAAGGGCCAGGTGACCCCGCAGGACAGGGTCAGCACACATGGGAATCGATTACTGCTACTTGAGGCTTCTATCTCCTTGTGGACCTTTTCCTCCATACCCTTCTCCTATGGGTTTTATGTCCCGGTCTGTGTCAAGAACTGGTTGGGCCACTTCTTGCTCACCTTCTTTCTCCACCACCAGTCGGATAATCCCCTGAAAAGCCAGATGGTCAATGGCTCCTGGCATCATCCCTAAGCCTTCCAAAGGGCTCCGGGCTTCAGTGAGCGGTTGTAGGTCCAAAACTGACTTCTTCATCCTCTCCTTTGTGTTCTGTGGTTGGGTCTAGCTCATGAGTGTAAAACATGGATAAAGTACTTCAGCTAAGACCTCCTCAGAGGGACAGAGTCAGGCTTTATCTTCGACGCCAGTGAAAATGGCTCCACCTGCCGTTATGACATGGAACTGCAAGGCCTGCTGGGGGCTCTGAGAGCAGGGAGGCTAGTGGATGTCACGAGAACTTGTGAACTTTGAAGAGAGTCACAGAGGATGGTGTTCATGCCCTGAAATTTTCTCAGTGGCAATGTTTAGACTAAACATTTCGGAAGAGATTTCAAGGCAGCAAAGCATTCAGCCAGTGACAAGGGCATTACTGGGTGATTTTAGTCACATTAACAATAAGAATCAGGAATAAAAAGAAGCAATACAGAAAGATTTGAAAAACTGACAGCTTGGCCAGAAAAGGATCAAGTGTAAATAGAGGAATGTCCACAGAGGAACTTTTGTATCCTAACAATAAGATATCCTGAGAGTATCTTAGGGATATGCAGCACCATCACCACCAAAATAAGCTCTGAGGGGCAGAAATACAGATTTTTTTTGACACTTTCCAGCGTAGACTTTTTGGATCCAAAGCCCTGAAGTGCCCTGTATCCCCCAAAGTGTCTTTTTTATCTCCTTGTGTGCATTCAGCCACTATAGCATTAAGAGATTCATGCAAGTGTGTTTAAGTATTTCCAAGTACACCTTACACTTTAGAAAGACCTTGGAATCATCTTTGGGGTACTGCTTTCAGGAGGCATGCATGATGCAAAGATGTAGAATCACAGAAGCATCCACTAATATTTTAAATGAAAGCCTGGAAGGTCAGACATTGTGTCACAAGATCAGGAGCCCTGCAAATAGTCCTTGACAGAGAGATTCATGCGGGTAGGAATGCAAGAAATGTGCAGAGTCACTTAGGAAAGCCACTGGTACTATAGAGACAGCCCTAAAGAAAAGACTTATGGGTTGCAACCAGCACTGCAATAGGGACAGGGTGGCCCAAGCCCTTTGGTATTCACATCATGCCACCACTTGTCCCAGATGTTAGATACAGCAGATATTGTCTGCTGCTGATAAAGATTTAAATAGGCCCAATCCTCAGCAGCAAATATCTGTAATTCCAAGAGACTTCTGGGGTTTAGAGATTCATTGCTCTTCCTCAACTCTCTGTCCACTACTGTGCAATTAGATTTGCTAGACTTTTTGTACAGCACATATACAAGTTAATAATGAATTACTTAGGTGAGGCAAGACAGATTCCAGTATTCAGTCGTTTTAAGTACCAGAATTCTTTTGAGGTAGTAGTGAGCCACACATTCATATTTCTACTTTGCTACAGAGCAGATTCAATTTTAAATATCAAATCATATAACTTAAGAATTTGTCTTGAATAATTTGTCTTGGGTGGCTTGTCCCTGTTTCTTATAAGGATTCATGGGTGACCTTATCTTTCATATGACTCATCACACACCCATTGCCACCTGTTCTTTATTGAGACTTATCAGCATGATATCATCAATGTACTGAAACCAAGTCATCCAGGAAGGGAGATGGTTTTGATCCATACACCTCCGTATGCACTGGAGGCAACTAGCAGTCAAATCCAAGTTCACCAGAAACAACATGATAATTGTTCATTTAAATCTGTGTCTCCAGAGCTATAAAAACAGTAGCCAAATTACTTGGTAGTAACCCACCAAAGCTGCCAACCAATATTAGTATTTTTTCATTGGATATTCACAACTTTTGTTTGAAGGTGTAGATGCTACTAATACTCTTACTGACTTTAGTTTGCTTTGCAAGGTCTTTTTTTGCCTGGTACTGGGAGTCCAGATACTACACTGCTGAGCTATAAGCCCAGTCCCTTCAGCAAAACATGATTTCATTTTCTCCACATTGAATTTCATATTATATCCATAATAGAATACAGAAAGGAATTGGAAATATAGCTGTGGATTTTGATAAATCTTCCTACTATCACCACCCCAGAAGAGACTTTTCACATTTGAGAGAATTTCCCTTTGGAATTTGTGAGTGCTCACAAAATATGTATGTAAAAGCAATAAGCTTCAATGTTTCCTATATTCCTATATTCTTTTCAATGTTTCCTATATTCCTAACATTTATCCACAACAGCAGCAATCCTGTCAAAAAACAAACAAAAAAAACAGCAAAATAAACAAACAAACAAAAACATCTGGAGAGTCTTTGCCTATTTTTTTAATGCATTTGTTACAGGGTCTACAGTGTCTGAGTACATGGATGGGACTTGTAGTGATTCTCCTGGTTTCAGCCTCCCAAGCTCTGGGATCTTGTGTATGGTGAATTTTGTGTTATAATTCTGAAATGTCCAAGAACTACCCCTTATTTACAAATCTTTGTTTCCACTTTATCTTTCTTTTTTCATTGTACTTGTTTTCTTTCAAATACTCAAAATATCCTCTGGCATGAGCTTAAATTTCGTGCCCTCTTATGAGACCTCCATCACCTCAGGAAGAACCACATCTTGGCCACTAGGAAATGCCAGGTTACACCACTTCCCTTCCTCAGGCCTCCTGGAGCCCATATAGCTGGGAAGGCTAGTGCTGGTGCATAGCCCAAGGCTGGACCTGCTGCTCCCTGCATGGTCCTACCTGTTGTAATACTCCTACTTCCCTCTCCCCTTCCCTCCCTTCTTCTTCCCCTTCTCCTCCTTAAGTGAAGTTGTCAACCCCAATCAGGACGAGGATTTGTCCTCCGTCTGGTCTGTGTTCACCAACCCCAGTGGTCAGGTTCTCCTTCCCTATACATGTCACCATCCAGAGTGTACAATGTCAGTTGATGAGCTTACTTCAAGCATTCTCTTCAAAAGGTAGAAAATATGAACCATTATCTAAGCCAAAATTTAAGCTTGCATTGTTTAAGAAAGCAGACTTGGACTACCATTCAACTGTAACCATCATAGTGGCTATACTAGATTACATTTACATTTCATCCAGAAATGAATAAAATGCCTCTTCCCCAATATCCTTGGCAATTTTATTTTTATTAGTTTTATTTTTGTATTTGGTATTAGCTCTCACTATGTACACTGATCTCATAGTGATCTTCCTGTTTCGGCCTCTCTAGAGCTGGGTTTACAGACATGTGTCAATACACCTGGTCTCTGCTGTATGTTTTTGATAGTAGGTATCATAATGATGATGAAATGGAATGTCAGTGTAGTTTGTGTTTTCACTTTCTTGATGACTAAAGACGTTGAACACTTTTTCATGTATTTATTGGTCGGTTATATCTCTCCTGTTTGAGAAATGTCTATTCGAACCATTTTACAATTGGATTTAAAACCTTTTTTGGGTACTAGGTATTAGGACTCGAATTTAGGATCTCATTCTTGCCAGGTAGCCACTCTGCTGCTGAACTATATTCCTGTCTAATTGAATTATTTTTATTGTTTTTAATTTTGTGAGTTTTTTTTATGTAGTCTACATACTATCCACTGTCAGGTGAATAGCTGACAACTATTTTCTCCTATTTTGCATTTGTCTCTTTTAATCTACTCTTTCAATTATTGCTTTCTATATATGCGCTGACTTCTCGAATTATGTAGCCTAAACTCACCCACAAACATACGTTGCTTCTACTTTGGCCTCTGGAGAACTGGGAATACAATTACGCAAAAGTATAGCCAGCATACAAACTTGCATATATTGTATTTTAGCTGTAATTCAATCCAAAATACTTCTATTTTCCAGAATTTAATATTATTAGTTCAAAATGTTATTTTAGTGCTTGTTATAGTTTGGTAATACTGATTGTTTGTAGCTTTTCAATTTGTATTGCTTTCATGGCTAAATTATTTTGAGCAGTTTTTCATGTATTTATTGGATAGTCATGTGTCTTCCTTTATGAGCTTTTCATTCATTTGTCCAATCATTAGGTTTTTTCCTTACTTTTTTTGAGCTGGAAGAGCTCTTTATACAGAGTCTACTTAATGTTCAAATAAAGGTTTTGTAATTTTTTTCCTCCTATGAGTAGCTTGGCTTTTAACTTCTTGATATTGTTTGCATAGAAAAATTAATCTGAGTGTCATTCAATATTTGAATATTCCTTTTTTCTTTTGAAGCAAGTTCTCACTATGTACTTTAGACTGGGCTTGAACTTGGTAGGTTGTCTAGGGTGGCACTAAACTTGCAGTAATACTCCTGGCTCAGATTTCCAAGTGCTTTGATTGGAGGCATGTGCCACAATGCTCAGATAATATTTTATTTTATCATCAGTGCTTTTGGTTTCACTTTTCAGAAATCTGTATGTAAGTTATCATTATGAAGTTTTTTTTTACAATGTCACTTTTCAGAAACATCAACTTTTACATTTAGGTCTGAAATTCCTAATTAATTTTAGGAATGATATAATTTGTAATTTCTAATTCATATTTGTACATCTATTTAGCTTTTCTGCCATGATTTGATGAGAAAACTATCTATTTTCTCACTGAGTTGCATTATCTCTTTGCCCAAATCAAGTAATTAAATGAGGATCAATTTTGTGGACTGTACTGTGTGAATTTTTAATCTATATGTTTTTCTTTAAAAGTAAAATCTAAAAATCTCTCTGGGTGACCTGACACCTTGAGAATGCTGATTCTTTGAAAGTATCAAATATAATAACTTAGTTGCTTTAAGTGGAGTAAATTATGAACAGGATTACAATAGTGATAATGACTGAGGAATACCTAGGATCTACTTAGCTAAAGTGATCACAGATAGGTGGCTAGGATGATTTCAGAGGAAAACTGTACCCAATGTAAATACAAACATGTTTCCCAAATCCCTAAATATAAAGCAATCAAGTTTTCTGAAATCAAAGATAAAATGCACCTAAGAATAAGCATAAATTTCTTATAAAGAAATGCACTCATTAGTCAATGTATGATTGGTTGTAGCATTTTTCTTGGAGCAGGGATTCATGTGTTAAGTGCTAAAACATGGGGGTTCAGACGTGAGTCCTGTGGGTTAAGACAAGTAACACAAACCTGCAACTGTCCAAATGAAATAAAAAATGTTTGCACAGTCAGATCCTCTCCCTTCTCGGAGATAAATTCCTTTTTCTAGGACAGTGGTTCTCAACCTTTCTAATGCCATGACCCCGCAATATAGTTCCTCATGTTAAGGTGACCCCAAACCAAAAAATAATTTTGGCGACTACTTCAAAACTCTAATTTTGCTACAGTTACGATTCAGAATGGCTTTAGGGGACACCTGTGGTTTGGTCATTTGACCCCTGCCAGGGTCACAACCCACAGGTTGAGAACCACTGTTCTAGGAGAAAGGAACAAACTAATTGTGTGACACAAGAAAAGAACTCCCTCAGTATTTCCTGGGCCAGACCCTAAGCTCTTGAATCCTAAGAGAACCTGGATGCAATATCAAAATATGTCTGTTTCCATCAGGGCACAGAGCTTGTATACCTTTATTCTGTAATTGCATAATAGGCAGAAAGAAGCAACAATAATAATTTGTTCAACAACAATAATGAAAAGATTTTCCAGATGTTCTGAGAGAGAAGGATTCCTGCAGATGTAGATGAATTTGGGAATACAGTAAAGTAATAAAGAGAATAACTGTACCCATTTGGGTATAGTCATTTGGAATAAATTTATGTTTCTTTGCTGTTAAGTTACAGCTTAACATATAATTGTTACTGCAATTTTATATGCATGTTCTGTGAGCATTCACAAATCCCAAAGGGAAATTCTCCCAAATGTTAAAAGCCTATTATAGGCTAGTAGTAGGGGGAAGATTTGCCAAAATCCACAATTGCACTTCCAGCTCTATGCTGTATTCAACTATGGATATAATAGGGAATTAAAGGAAGAAAAATTTGATGAAAGAACTGGGGATGTGGCTCAGTAGTGCAGTACCTGCCTGGCAAGCATGGAGTCCTGAGCTGGATTCCCAGTTCCTCCCCAAAAACAGCTTGCAAAACAACTTAAAGACAGTAATAGTATGAACACCATCTACATCTTAAGACAAAAGCTCTGAATGGCTAGTGAAAAAATAGTAATATTGGCTGGGAGTTTGGGCTGGTTACTGCCAAGTGATTCAGCTACTGTCCTTATAGCTCCTGGAGACACAGATTTAAATGTATAATTATTGGGTTTTTTTTTTCTTCCCTAGGGAACTTGGATTTGACTGCTGTTTGCCTCTAGTGTATAAGGATTTATATGGATCAAAATCCTTTCTATTTCTGGATGACTAGGTTACAATACTTTGAAGATACGATGCTGTAAAGCCTCAATAAAGAACACGTGGCTACAGCTATTTGCTGACTGATATGAAAGTTAGGTTATTTATTCATATTTATAAGGAAAAAAGGCCAGGAACCCAAAATAAATTATTTAAGACAAATTCTTGAATTTTATGATATGATACTTAAAACTGAATCTCCTGTGTAGCAAAGGGAATACATGAATGCGTGACTCACTGGTACTTCAAAAGAATTCCGATACTTAAAATGACTGGATACTGGAATCCTGCCTTTCTTGATCACCATAGCCTAAGGGCACAGCAGCAGGTTTGTCCTCTTTGTGGACAGCTCTGCCCTGCAAGGCTCACAGGTTCCCATGACAACGGCCAGCCTCCTTGCCCTGAGAGCTCCCAAAAGGCCCTGCGGCTCCACGTCACATTGACTGGTGACACCATTTTCGTCGGCATCAAACCTAGAACCTAAAGCCTAATCCTCGTTCTGGCTGTGGAGCTCATAGCTGCACTCACTACCTTTAGCTATGTGCGACACTCCTGAGAGAGATATGGTCACAGAAGAGCAGAAAGAAGTGCATGAAGCAGCCAGCTTGGATGGAAAGCCGCTCACTGAAGCTCTGGGGCCTTTGGAAGGCTTAGGGAAGATGGCCAGAGGGGTTAGCCTCCCGGCTTCTCAGGGGATTGTGCGAAACCCTGAGAGAGAAGGTGAGCAAGAGATGGCCCTACCTGCTCTTGACGTGGACCAGTACATGCAGCCAGTAGAAGTGAAGGATGCTGAGGAAAAAGATGATGAGGACAAGGACCATGAGGAGAGAAAAGCTGCAGGTATCTGTGAGCATTTCCTGGGTTGTGCTGACCCTGCTCTGTGATCTTGCCCTTACATAGTCTCTATTTAAGGACTCTGTCCTCTTCTGGCTCAGTGGTAGTGAGGTGCCACCATGGGAAAACTAAAGACTTGGGTGAGGGGCCTGTGCCATGGCAGTAGGGAGATCCCAGGCTCGGAGGTGAGGGACAAGAGGATGAGTATCCAGTTGAGGAGCCCTGTGGTGGGAGGTAGAGTCCCCTAAAGACAGGGCAGCATCCCAGAAGGCAGAGGAATTAGGAGTGGAATCCAATGTGTGCCAGCTGACATCTTGTGTCCAAGGAGGCTTCAATCCATGGAACAGAGGGACCAGTGCTCTGAGGGGCAGCAAAGTCCACAGACCCTTGATAGCTGCAGCTGGTTTCTTCGCATGCCCAAGCTCAGAGCTTGTCTGACCTTAAGCTTGTCTGACCTTTATGGCCCACTGCACAGAAAAATGGCCATTACCTAGAGATCCTACAGTCATGAGAAAAGGAATGTAGCCTTATACCACTTTGTATTTGATGAGAGATAAAAGATACTCTGCAGTGTATGAACACGCGTAAGGTGAATTACATTCTTAGGCAGCTGTTCAGGAAGAGGCTCGCAAGAAATGGAAGGAGAAGCTCGTTTCCAGCTGTTGACTGACAGCTTTTAAAAATGTGAAAATTAAGGGGCTGTGTAGATAGCTCAGTGGCACAAGTGCCTGCCTGGCAAGTGCAAGGTCGTGAGTTCAAACTTCAGTACCGCAAAATATAAATAAATAAATAAAATAAGTAAAAATGTTAAAATTAGTAGGATGGTCAAAGAAAATGATGCACTTGTACTAGATTATTTGAAAAGCATAAAAATTATATTTTCCATGCTTGAGGAACCGATGATCTAAATCTTTCTTTAAGTCAAATTCTTTTTCAAATAATTTCTGGGAAAAAAAAAAAAACTACAAAAAGTGATCAGATTCATTATTTTGATCACTTTATGTCCCGTGAGACAAAAATAACTACAGGACAAGATGTGAGAAGGGGGGGGGAGTCACTATAATGATGTAGTAGAGGAAATATGAGAGCCATGGAAGTATTGTATCAAGCAATGAGAACAGGCTCCAATGTTTTGTGGGGTTTTTTTTTTTTTTTGTCTTTTTGAGACAGGGTCTCACTATGCAGTTGAAGCTGGCCTTGAGCTCACTTTTGTAGCCCAGGCTGGTCTCAAACTCGCACCGATCCTCCTGCCTCAGCCTCCCGAGTGCTGGGATTACAGGCGTGCGCCACCACACCCGGCTTCCAATGTTTTTTTCTTACGTGTTTTATTCTACAGGTTTCTCAGAATGCAAGGTACTGGGTGCTGAAACTGCCTGTAAGTTGAGCTGCTTTCCTAATGACACTGTGGCCCCAAAGCCTCTATCATTTCTTGCTATGAAAGCATTGCTGCAGTACTTCGTATCTCAATATGAAGAGGCTAATGAAGGCCAAGGCAGTGAGGAAAAAGAGGAAAAAGACAAAAATGAAGACCTGGAGGAAGGACAGCAAAAGTAAATGTAGTGACAGAGGGCACCCTCTCTTCGGAATTCAGGTATTGGTTTATAGCCTTTACTGTTCCTAACATATTCCTGGTACTAATAGCTTTAGATTTTCAAATTTCTTCTGTAAAATAAACAAAACTTTGTTAAAATTCAGTTTAAAAACAATTTGATATTTACAATTTGCACATATGTTAGAGAGAATGTGACTGATATATTCTGGCATGTAATTCATTCTAAAACACAAATCTTTATTATGTGGCTATAAGAATGACACAAAGAGAAAATTTAACGGTCTTTGTAGTGGAAACCAGTGCAGAATGGTCACCAGAAGCAGCAACTAATGCAACAGGGCCATGTCTCAAGTAGGTCTTCATCACAAGACCATGAAAACGTAGTCTCTTGTAAAGAGAGTGCCCCTGAGAAGGTTGTGCAAAAAAGTAGGGAGAGATTTAGGACTTCAGTAAGACCCTTCATGACCAATCCAGAAATATTAGTTCAGATTAGACTTCACAAAACACTCAAAGAAACAGAAATATTAGTTCTATTGTTTATTACTGAATTACAAGATAATCCCTATACCTCCACTTGTCTCTTCCTAGTTTTATCTGTGAATACCCAATAATCTCATTCTCAAGATTTAGTGAAATCACAAAGTAACTTTTCAAAGACAAAAAGTCAGGCTTGGTGGCCACCAAGAAAACAGCAAGCTTGACTTGATTCCATTACTGAAGCCATCAAATTTCTGAGAATCTGAGTCCTGATACCAAAGGATCTGTGTTACAAGAAGAAAGCATTTTGGTTTTGTTTTTCCTTACTGACACGTGAATATAAATAGCAATGACTCAGATTTTGAAAGTATTAGAGTATGTTAATAATGCTCAAATATTAATTGTACTTTGTTTTATCCTACAGTTGAAGAGTATTAAACAAATTGGATGGAGAAAGGAAAAAACGGATTTGGTATTCATGATGTGAAGTTTTCAGTAACCCAGAATTATGGTTTTGCTTCAAAGTTCAGTACACAGAAATGACTTCAACTGCCATCTGACTTTACACTGTGTTCTTACAGATATACTTGAGTGCCTTTGTTCATATTAAAGTAAAATCTAGTTTGAAGTGCATAACTTACAGATTTTCTATAAGAATAACAGTGACACAAAGCTAATTTTTAAAAAAAAAATTTTATGGCCAGCTCAGCCTGCCCTGTGGATGCGGCTGGCACATTATGTGGTTCTGGGAATCAAACCGTGGTCACTGTGGTTATGGTTACATAAGCTTTCCTAAGCAGGCCTTTTAGACCCTTTAGACCACTGCCCCATCTCACTGGTCCTACAAAGCTATTTTTATATTTCTTCTGTTTTGGCCCAAAGTGTATTTCCTTCTTATATTTCTTTTATGTTTGCTTGTTTGTTTGATGAAGTAATTATTTTTTAAATTTTATTAATTTTATTTTATTTTTTATTTTATTGCATTTAATAAGAAATAACAATGTGACAGTTTCAAAACACATTAGTAAGACATTTCTGGTATTTGATAAAATGTATATTGTTGTTCTCATAGTTATACGGAGCACAGTGTATAGACGTGATATTTTTACTGATTTTAATAAAATCCTTCTTATATTTGGCCAGCATGTTGTAAAGTATTTTATTACAGTCCAAAATTATTTATTTATTAGTATTTTAAGAAAAGGTCGACAGGGTGTTCAGGGTCTCACTACTAGATCAGATTCATAGTGATCCACCTATATACAACCTCCCATGAGCTGGGATTACAGGGGTGCGAAACCACATCGGGTCTCAGTTGCTGTCTCAGCTTGCCCTGGGGTGGGGGGTGGGACAGCAAAGTAGTCCTGGGGATTGAAACCTCAATTCCTGCATTTGCTTGCATATGCTTTAATCCACTAAGCTACTTGGCCAGTCCTTACTCCAATATATATATATATATTTTTTTTTTTTTTTTCAGGACCTGGGTTCAAACTCACAACCTTGCACTTGACTGGCAGGCACTTGTGCCACAGAGCTTTCTCCCTGCCCCACCTTGTTTTTGCCATCTCAGAGCGCCCCGGGGGTGGGCCAGCACAGCAGGTCCGGGGATTGAACCACAGGCTCCTGTACCTGCTTGCAGGCACTTTAATCTCCTGAGCTATTTGGCCAGCCCAAGTCCAAAATAATTTAAAGTATAAAGTTACAAACAGTTTGTGTAGTGAAAGAGTTGGAGGTCTCATACTTACTACATTGTATTGGAAAAAAAAAAAAAAAAAAAACTTATGAACGACTAAATTTGCCAGGAGAACAAATAGTATTAATGGGCTAGTATGGATCAGTAGCACTAACAGAACCCAAAACTTGGTTTGCAATGTTATCTCAGGCTGTATCTCAGACGCACTGAATCAGATTCTTAGGACAGTCCGGTATTCAGCGTGTTACAAGTTTATGTACACAGAAAACACAGAAAATCATACATTTAGAATAGTTCAGCTACAGTGTTAGTCTTCCTTTATTGACTTGTTACAGGCCAGCATGCAGGCACTGAATGAAGGTCCATATACTGAAGGTCCAAAGATTCACATAGTTAAGGCTTCCTTACTAATGCAAGAACATATGGGGAAGTTGTGAAAGGCTTAGGAAGTCAGGCCTTGTGAAAGATGTTTGCTCACTGAGAGTGTGCTCTTAAAGGGATATTAGCACCATGGCACCCTCTTTTTCTTTGTTTCACAGTCTCCATGAGGTAAGCAGCTTCCTTGGAGTGATATACATGCATGATGGACTATTTCTCACCACAGGCCACAGCAAAGGGAAAACCAATCATGGAGTTAAATGTCTGATATCATGAGGCAAAATAAAATCCCCCCTTTAAATTGGCCTATCTCGTATATTTTCTCACAGTACCAGCACCCCAAAAAGCTCTAGTTAGCAAGGCGTTGTTAAAGTTAAATTGAACAAGACAGGAACATCTGGGATGGGGAAGAGATGACTTTTTAGCTTTCTGAAATACCTCTGGGAAGAATATGTTCCTTTCCTATAGCTGCCCTATAGCAGAGTATCTTTTATCTCTCATCAAATACAAGTTACCACAAACTCTAGCTTAAAAATTGGAAGCTCATCCTCTCATGGTTAGGAAGGTCATACATCTGAAAAAAATGTATTGTCACAGTTGGTTCATTCTGGAGGATGAGGTAGAGTTTGTTACATTTTACTATCCCTGTTGGTTGCCATCAGTATTTATCCCTTGGGTTGAAAATCCCTTACTCCAGTGTCTTCATTTATCTTCCTATAATTTTACCTTGTGTCTGTTTCTCCCTTATTTCTATAAGGACCTCAGTCAGATTAAGTGCCCACATTGCCTATTTCAAACTAAAGTCTTAATCTTCTTGCTGTTATTGCTATACCGTGGGTTTGGGAGCACAATCCATAAAAATAAAGCTAAAAGTAGATTATGGGTATACACAATGTCCTAACATAATCATTGACATAAATAAACAAGTATTCCGACTCCATGAGCATAAAGTTTACAAATGTGTTACACAATCACTTGATAATGTGGATAAAATATACTTATTTGAAAATATGAAATATATTTCACATAGTAAATTGTGTATGAAATATTTAACTACTTTAGGTTGTTGGCAGAATGTCATGGTAAGAGGGAGAAATTAATTAGGTACACAGTGCAATTCAATTCTATAGTCTCATGTTTTCATTGGTATGTATTTGTAGTGTATAGTACTGATCTCTTGGGAAGTTGGTGCATATACATGGTGCTTTTCAGTTTTTTTAACCTTTTGCCCTCCCCTGCTTCCTTCAAACTTTTTGCATCTCTCAGACTGTCATCTATGATCTATATCTACTATTTATCCATCTGTCTAGCTGTCTATCATCTATTTTATTATTCATCTATCTAATGTTTTTGTATACAATGATGGCATTGCTTGCAGGGACTTGTATGTGAAGAGCACTTCAACTTCCTCATCCCTTTGATCATCTCCCTTTTCTGGCACCTCTGCCTACCATTTACTTTTTGGTTCCTTTATCATATGCCAAAACTTCTTCTTATTACTTCCCTCTTTTATTTTGTACTTTATGTGCATATTGAATTTCTCATAAGAAAAACTATGCAAAATTTAAGCTTGTGTGTCTGATTTATTTCACTTAACATTATGGACATAAGGCGCATCCATTTTCTTACAGATGACTCATGTTGATTCTTTATGTCAGAACAATATTCTATTATATGGAAATACCATATTTTTTGAGAGAAGATCTTATTTTGTAGTTCAACCTAACCTTGAATTCACTGTACAGCACCATGTGGCACTGAGCTTGTAATGGTTCTATTTCAGTTTCCTCAATGTTGGCAGTGTAGACATGTACCATGAAGATGGCCAAGTACGGTATTTTCTTTATTCATTCATTTCTTGGTGGGGATGTAGGCAGCTTCCAAGCTACAGTCATTACGTGCTGTGCTGCTAGAAATGTAGGTATGCATATATCACTGCATAAGATGTCTTTAAATTTTTCAGGAAGATACCATTAGGTACAGACATTAGAAAAGAGAGATAAATAAAAGAATAACAACAGTAAACAAGGGCCCGGTGGGATGGCTCAGTGGTCTAAAGTGCCTACTTGGGAAAGCTTGGGCGGCTTCAGGGACCACAGTTCGATCCCCGATCCCCGGTACCACATGCTGCGCCAGCCCTGCCCTCGGGGCGGGCTGAGCCGGCCATAAAAATGAGTGAATAAACAAAGGTTCTGAAACAAGAAAAAAATAAATAAAATAAAAAATTCTTAAAAAAAAAAAGAACAGTAAACAAGAAGTTAAACTATCATTATTTGCAGATGACATGATAGTCTCTTTGGAATCCAAAAAAACTCTACCAAGAAACTTCTAGAATTAATATGCAAATTCAGTACCATAACAGGATACAAAGTCAGCACAAAAAAGTCAACAGCATTCCTCTACAAATAAAAAGCACACTGAGAATTTAGAGAAACAAAACCTTTTACAATCGCACCAAAGAAAATTAAATACTTGGGAATTAATCTAACTAAAGAAGTAAAAGATCTTTTCAATGAAAACTGAAGTACTCTGAAAAAAAGATCCTAGAGAATTTCAAAAAATGGAAAGATATTCCCTGCTCCTGGATAGTAAAAACAAATATTGTGAAGATGGTCATACCCCCCTAAATTGTTATACAGATTTAACACAATTCCTATCGAAATACCACCTGCATACCTCAAAGACTTGCAGAAATAATTCCTGAAAATTATTTGGAACAAGAAAAGGTCTAGAATAGCAAAGACATTTCTGGGCAACAAAGGTTAAGTCAGGAGACACTACAGTTCCTGACCTAAAGTTTTACTAAAAATTTACAGTGCTAAAATCAGAATGGTTTTGGCAAAAAAAAAAACACCCTGATGATCAATGGAACAGATTAGAAAATTCAGAAGCAAATGCAAACACACTCAGCTCCCTTATTTTCAACAATGGGACCAAACATGTTCACTGGAAAAAAGATAGCTTCTTTAAGAAATTGTGCTGAAAAACTGGCTCTCTGTATGCTGAAAAATATAACTTGACCCAGGTCTATCACCATGTACTAAGTTAACTAAAATAGATTAAAGGTCTACATATTAACAGAAAAAATCTAAATCTCCTGGAAGAAAAACTGGGAAGAAATCTTGAAGATATCATGGTAGGCAAAAAGTTCATGGACAAAAACCAAAACATACATTTAACATTTGAAAGAGTCAACAACTGGGACCTCCTCTGGCTGAGAAGATTTTGCATATCAAAAGAAATTACCAACAGAGTGAAAGGAAAACCCACAAATTCTGAAAAAAAAATTAACTAATAAGTATTCAGACAAAGGTCTTCTATCATTTATGAAGAATTAAAAAACCATTAGGGTCTCAAAATTCCAAGACCCAATCCAGAAAGAGCATCTGAAATGAACACACACTTCTCAGACAAAGAAATACAACAAGCCTCTAAATACATAAAGAAGTGCTCAACATAGCTAGCCATTCGTGAAATGCAAATTAAAACACTACTTGGATACCATCTCACCCCAGAAAGAATGGCTATCATAAAGAAATCAACCAACAACAAATGTTGGAGAGCTTGTGGAGAAAAAGGAACACTTATCCACTATTGATGGGAATGCAGACTGGTGCAACAATTATGGGAATCAGTGTGAAAACTCTTTAAAAAACTGGAACTGGAAATCCCATTCAATCCAGCTACCCTACTGGGAATTTTCCCAGAAAAACTGGAAACATCATACCATAGTGATATCTTTGTATCTCGGTTTATAGCAGCACAATTTGTGATACCCAAATCTTGGAAACAACCAAAATGCCCATCATCTTAAGAACAGGTGAAAAAGATATGGCATTTTTATACAATGGAATATTACTTAGGTATAAAGAATGATAAACTAGAAGACTTGATATAAAGGTGGATGTAGCTTGAAGATGTGCTCATAAGTGAAATAAACCAGAACAACATGTGTAAATACTGTATAATCTTCCTAGTGCAAAAGCTGAAAAAAAGAAACAAAAACGGAAAGGCATAAAACAGCTCAGTGGAAATCAAGTACTTCAGAGTTAGCCCATTGGTTATTAAGGAGGGCGTTGTTTAATTTTGTGTATTTTTGTTTTTCAAGGTTAATTTTTTCATTGATTTCCAGTTTCGTGGCACTGTGGTCAGATCATAGTCATTTTAATACTGCAACTGGATTTTAAAAGACATAATCAGATAAGAAGTCCAGGAGAAAGAGCACATAGATATTTTTGGTTACGTTTTATAAAACATGAAGTTTTCTTCTAAGACAGCATGAATTAGACAACGGTCCTAAGATCCTCCAAAAGGTTTTTCACACTGAGGATAGCAATGTATAACAGTAAAACTACACTTGGAATGCCTGTCATTCCGGTCTTTTATGTGTGTGGTACTTCTCATGTAATTTCAGTTATTTCTATACTCTCTCTTAAGTAAAGTGTTGTTTTATAAGAAAACAAAAACGACTATTAAAAGAGAGTAAGAGACAAGGAAAAATGCCGTAAGAGTGACTGGCTACAACTTTATATATGCTTAAATTTTTAAATTTCTGTGTAAAAATGTGTAACTGCTTTTATTACATTCTATAGGGCATTGTTTGATTATCAATGATTAATGGAAAATATTGATTCCAAGTTAAATCTTAGATGTTTAATATTCAGAAAGACAGTACCTATGTTAGGGAGTAATAGTATCACTAAGCTTCTCTTCTGGAGCATTAAGAACTTAAGTTTAGAGGCCTGGGAAAATAGCTCAAATAGATTAAGCACCTGCTTAGTAGAATAAATGCCTGTCTGGCTAGCATGGTGTTCTCAGCTCCATGCCCATTAACGCAAAAATGAAATGAAATAAAATAAAATAAAGAATGTAAGTTTACAGACTAAAAATTAAGAGAAAAGGAAGGGCTACAAGGATAGCCAATATTTTGGTCTTAGCCCTTCAAGGTCAATTAGGACTCTGCACATAAGAGAACCTGCGGTGTAACATCCTATAACTCAGTGGTTTCCCAAATTTTCTATTCAAGGAGATTATTGGACCACAGAGGAAGGGGATCAACTATGTACAGTGTGGCTATGGAGAGCCATCTAGAAAGAAAACATTCTCTCAGGCTTTCATAGAGAGCAAAGTGGTCAAACAATGTCCGTGACTTATACAGATGGCTCACACTAACAACAGTTCTAAAAAGCACTGTACATGGTTGCAAGGTAAATCCTTAGGGGATTTGACTGATCTTGGGAAATATACAAGTTACATAAGTTACATGTCTTGTTATACATGTCTTGCTCTAACTTGCCCTTAACCACCCAGCAGAAAATTTTAACCACAAGGCATTAAACGTAATGCGTGATTAGTACGTTGTGCTGTAAAAGGGTTAAATCAATAGTTTCTGACATTGCCAGTTCTGTCAATAGCCCACTACAACTATGGAACTTTTGACTATGCATACAACCACTTTCTCCTAGTTCAATGAAAAATTTTTGTACCAATAATGATTAGAAAAAATATCTGCATCTTGTTCTCTGAATACTATGAGGACAATAATATGCATTGTACTAATTATTGGGAAAGTACTACTAATGTGTCTTGAAACTGTCACATTGTTATTTTTTTATTAAAAGTAATATAAAAGCAATTGTCTCACAAAAGCCTCTGCACTTTAGAACTACAAAGAGCTTATGCTTTGGGTGGCCCATTGTACTCTACCATGGTTTCCTGGGGATGCTTCAGCACATTGTTTTAATTGGACAAGTGTGGAAAGTGCTCAAATAGAGAAAAGGAAAGGTGTGCATAAGCAAAATTACTTTTCCCAAGTAGGGGGTGAGCAATAGTAATCGGGGAGGAAATAAACCGAAAAGAAATATGCTCAATGAGGGATAAGAGAGGGAATAATGTACCAAATATAATGTGGTATAATGAAAGGAAAAACTTTTATAAAACTTTAGATTGAAGAACATAAATATGATTACTGAGGACTGAACTGAATACATGTCATCAGATGTGGAAAACTTTTTGTACCAGCAAATTTGTTTATGATAGTGTGCACAGTGACACTTTAGTGCTTCTGATGTAACATCTATCAGAGTCATCTCCAACCTTTGTAGTACCTTAGATGTCTCGCCCTCATCCTTACTTGAAAGGTCTACGTTCACTTCATGAAGTTTTTACTTCCAATAAATTCTCAAAATTTCCTAGTGCTATATATCCAAGAATAACTGATTGAAAAGCACTGTGCTAACTGAACGTCTTAGTTACTCTTCTCTCATTGCTGGGGCTAATACCCAACACACAAGTGAGTGAAGGAAAGGTTTATTTAGCTCACAGTTACTGGAGATTTCAGTACATATTCAGCTGGCTCTAAGGCAGAGTGGCGCATGGCAGAGGGCAACGTTTCATGACAGTGGGCAAGAGCAAGAGCTGAGGAAGGGAGAGTAGCAGTAGCTCAAGTAGCTAGCTTCTCCTGTTCCTTATATTGAAATGCAAATCACTTGCCCCAGGGGAGGTGCAGCAACCATTCCCACAATAATCAATTACAAATTCCAGAAGCTGCCCTATGACTACATCAGGCTTTAGAGGGACACCTATACACAAAGCACAACACTGAACCTAAGCTTCGCAATTCCTAATCTCAAGTGTTTGGCTGTTCCTCCAAGCAGGCAAAGACAATAGGGTCTCTACTGCCTGGATCCAAACTGAAGTAGAACTACTGTGCTTTACAAAACAGCACAGTCTTAGTACTAAGAGGCAGAATGGCTGCTATGGTCCCTTATTCGACAGAGGTATGGTCGAAGCATCGAGAGTCAGGCTTGAGCTGGAACCTCAGACAGCTGAATAGTCTCTTGTATGAATTTTGCTTAGTGATTTTATTATATCTCCTTGAACAAGAATGTGACTCTTAATAACAAATATTTTAACTACAGAATAAAACAAATACAAAGGAATGTTCATGAAATTCACAACCAAACAATTTTAACATGAAATATTTAATTTAACATGCTACAACCACAAAATAACAAGCAAAATAAATCACTCTTCAAAGTCTCAAACCAACTTAGTTGGAAATGTTTCAGGAATAGAGAAGTCTTACCCTCTATCATCTGGATGGTAGCAGTCTGGCCCTCTGATCCTACTCCGTTGTTCTCACCTCAAAAGAGACTTCACTCTGCTGGGTATTCGTGTGGCTGCACTGAATTTCTAGGGCTCAGCTGGCACCACAGGTAGACTGCCCAGGGGTCATATGCCTCTATCTTAACCTAGGCTGTAAAAGAGCAAAAAAGAGAATCAAATCAACTACATGGGAAAGGTGTGAAGGAAAATTCCTAGCATAACTCTATAGGGTGCGTTACTCTGAAACACTGGCTGAAGTGAAATCTCACTCCTAATGCAGGTGTCATGATTATTTTCCAGTATTTTCTTTTATTGACCATTGCCTTATTATTTTTATGTATGTAGTATAAGATCTACCAGGTCTTACTACACAGAACAGACCCATAGTGATCCTCCTGTTTTCAGCCTCCCAGGCACTGGGATCACAGGTGAGTGCCATCATGCCCAGTATCATACACCTTCACAGTGCTTCCGAGTGTGGGACCAGCACGGCCCACCAGGGATCCAACTCCAGTCCCTGAATCAGCCTAAGCAGGTCCTTTAATTCACTGCGCTATCTGGCTGACCTTCTTTTTCCTTATTTTCTTACTGTATGATGTTTGTTTGTTTTTTTACCTGTTATCCAACTCAGGACTCGAGCTTGTCAGGCAGGTACTTAAGGCACTGAGCTATATCACCAAACCTACAATATGAGATATGATGTGCGATGTGATGACGGTATTTTGTTCAAGCCAAAGATAATTCCTCATGAAAAGTAGGAGCTGGAGTTAGAAAGAATTAACAGTTTTATGTCATCTATGAGTCAGAATAAGTTTGCTGCTTAACTCTTCCTGTCATCATCATGGAAACTTATTTCTGGAATCTCCGATACACTGTATATAACATCTCCTAGTCTGTTATTAAAAAATCCTTTCATTGATTTACACTACTGGAGAAAATGCGAGCTATGGGGCACAAGTCATCTTGTGACCAGAACCAGAACTGCAGTTGGCCCATGGTCCACTGGCAAGACTTGTGTCAATAACAGATCCTTCTTATGGGTGGACCACAATCACCACTGACTGCACGAGAATTTCCAGACTTCCACAGCTCTGTCTGATAAATTTAAGGGATTGTTATATCGGATAATAACATCATACTGCTTTCAGCCACTACGTTTTGATTCCATAAATTTTCTGAAATTTATTAATTTGAAAAGATCCCAGAAGATTTTAACTCCACATAAATAACCACTATGGATGTTCTTTATGCAGTACACCCAGCTACAATTTAATTAAATGCATCAATGTGTGCATATCATTTCAAAATACCTTCATAATTTACCCCAAAACAGTTTAAACATCTTACTGAATATTTCTACATGAGTCTTATTAAGTTATCCTAAATGAGTTTTTAAAATGTTTTTGAGTTTCTCTCTATATTTCTTCTTTCTCTCTCTCTCTCTTTTTTTCTTATACCAAGGATTGAAATCAAGACCCTGTGCTTGGCAGGCAGATGCTTATTCTCCGGCACTATCTCCCTGGCCCTCTATTTTGTCTTTTTAAAATTTTATTAATTTTTTGAGAAAAATAAGAATGAAATAGTTTCAAAACAGGTTAGTAGGGCAGTTACACTAATTAATACAATGCATATTGTTGTCTTCATAGTAGTTGTGCAGAGTACAAGATGCAGACATAATAATTTTTCTGAACACTATTTTATGAAAACATACAAGTGATCTTAATAATTTAAAAAATAGATCATAGAAAAGTGATCCCTAGCCGGGCGTGGTGGCACACGCCTATAATCCCAGCACTTGGGAGGCTGAGGCAGGAGGATCGGTGTGAGTTCGAGACCAGCCTGGGCTACAAAAGTGAGCTCAAGGCCAGCCTGAACTACATAGTGAGACCCTGTCTCAAAAAGACAAAAAAAAAAAAAAAGAAAAAAAAAGAAAAGTGATCCCTGTTGCTGCCACTACACAAACATAATTAGTAGTTTGGCAGATACAGGCTTTCAGTTTTGGTTACATAGATTACAATAACACTCATATATGTAACTAATATATGCATTTATTCTTAAAGAAGACCATTTATGCTTTCTAGTAATTTTCTTCATCTTGTATTACTCTGCAGGCATTTTCAAGCCACTACCTGTTGAAGTACATATTTGTATTTGCAAGATACACAGTATTTCAATCTATGGCTCTATCTTTCTATACAATATTTTTAAATTGGTCAGTAACAATAACCGAAATCTTTGCTCCCAACTCTGTACTTAAGATGATACAGATTGTGGGTTTAACCCAAAATAACTAATTTCAATGAGGACTTAAGCAGGGATTTAGTCGACACTTTAACTGTGATATCAGTTTCATAAGGCCTATGAATTTCCACATAGAAGTATGTCTGCATTGAATGTTTATGGGTCTGAAAGACAACGGACATGCTGGCCTAGCTTTGTTTTTCTATCTTTATTATATATGAAATGCAAATGTCCTCACTCAACTACACAACTATCCTTGTGAATTATTGAAGCATTGGGAGATGCCCAAATTCCTGAAGAGTCATTCCTTCAAAATGCTAAGAGTTCTCACAAAATCAACCATCTTTCCTGCCACTCCATGACTGTAGTCCCTACTCTCTTCATCTTTACACTAGGACTTTCTCCAGTCACTAAAAATTAACTACATTTTAGACAGCCTTTATGTTGCTGCTTCTTGTTAGCTGCAGCCTGCTAAAATGCAGCTCCTCCCCCAGACTGGCCAGGAACAGCTCACTGCTAAGCTGTGGAGAAAGTTCAGTTCCTGCCTGTGACAGACAACAGAAGGCCTCTCTGAGATGACAATAGGCAAAGGTGCAAAGAGACACTGCTTTAAGTTTGAAGTGTGTAACTCTCCCTTTATAAGTAACTTTAAAGTGAAATGGCAAGAAATGTCTGTTTGCGTCAGTGAAGTGGCTCAGGGGAGTAAATTGCCTGCTTAGGCAAGTTCATGGACCGCGTTTAGATCCCAGGTACCTCAAACTGGGACATCACCAACCCCAGGGCAGGCTAAGCACCACCCACAACCACCCCCCCACACACCACAAACCAACCAAAAACAAGAATGTTTACTTTCCATTCAAAATCCTAGGGTTGTAATTTCCTGAAGAAAAGCAGTAAATCACTTTATCATTTAAAACACTCCAGTTAAAGGCCAGGGAGATGGTCAGAGTTCAGTAGTCTAAGGCGCCTGCTTAGGAAAGCTTAGGCAACAGATCCCTTTTTAACCCCCTCCTGAGCACCACATGCTGAGCCAGCCCCACCCCCAGGGCAAGCTGAGCCAGCTATAAAAGAAAAAAAAAGTTAAAATTTTTCCTTACATGTTTTGCTGGTGCACTCTGGTCTGGTACATCTATAGGTGAATTTAAAATCCAGCTTGCTAAGCTTCATCAAAACAGAATGCTCTATGGGAAATGTAGAGAACTGTATGTCATTTGAGATAGAACTGTTTTACAATTCTCTTTTCACGTTTTCAGAACATACTGCCTTTCTTTTCCTCAATTCTCTTTAGGAAAGTTTAAGAGAACCTTCACATACATATTTATTTCAGACTGTCACTGAAAAGCACTGTTTTGTAAAGAAAAACATCAACCTTATATCACATCACTAGCAACTCACAATGACTTCTTTTGTTTTGTGGATTTCACTTGGGGAAGTCAATGTGGGTAAAATTAGTTTTTAAAATTGAAATGTGTATTTATTTCTGAAAAACATTTCATGTACACTCTTCATCAAAACTGCCTGTGTTACACTTAAGTTTAGATTTCTGCTTTTCAATGAGAAAACCAATTTTAAGTATGATTATTGACTATTCTAGGAGATAGGTGTGTGCTGTTAAAAATAAAATTAGCTTCAAAATTCAAATTTCTCAGGGTATTAATAGTACAAAAAATACCTACAAGACAACGAAGATTATTTCTAAGCTGGTACATTAGTAACAGTTGTAATAATTAGAGAGTATAATGTATAGCAGTGATTAGGATATGAGCTTTCTTTTAAACAACTGTAAAATCTTAGAGATTTAATCTGTATAAAGTTTACTTTACAATATCAGAGTTTAATGTAGCTAATAAGTGACCAGAAAAGTAGAGGCTTATTGTCCTGAGAATGCATTAAGGAATCCATTTTTT
>PVJA010007230.1:45220-69617 GCA_004027025.1 Myocastor coypus | reverse complement strand
TTTTTTTTTTTTTTTTTTTTTTTTTTTTCCATAATGCTCCCTTACTTTCTTTTTCATACTGAAACAGGAAGAGCTTTCTCTGGATCTTATCCTTACTCCTTAGTGGGGTGGTAATTGATGCTTTGATCTGAAGTCCATGCAGGTACTTCTTGAATTCTCTTTGGAGGCTGCTGGGGATCATTCCTGCCTAGCACAATTCATGCTAGGTCCTCCATAGGGAAAACAAGGATTAAAAAAGATCTTTCCTCTTTTTTCTTTCCAAAATAAATGGAGTTCACGATAAATGTTTAATCTCCATTGTGTCCTGCTGTTACTGCAGTAAGGGCTTTTCTTCTAGGGACTTTCCTCTGTAAACATGCAGTAACCAGCTCTCTTGTTCTAGGATTGTATTATCAGAGTCCCTGGATTCATTAAATATATAAAGGAAGATCCTGAGGGAGGAGGGGGTTATGAGGCCAGGAAGCTAGAAAATAGGAAGAACAATATCAAGTTTGTTTTGCAAACCTCGAGGCTACTTACATATAAAGTTTCCCAATTTTGTTTAATTGTAATTACAGATTACACCTTGCAAAGCAAACTGTTTCATCTTTTTAATTCTAATTTGACATTTCTCTCTATTATATATTTTCGTCTACTTTGTGAAAAGTTTAACTTTTAACCTCTTTATGCCACTTTATTTTAAATGTCCTTGTACGGAAGATACAGCTGGATTTACTCTTCTACCTAAGAAGGAAGAAGAGTTTCCTCTATTTGATTTTGTTTTACAGAGAGGGTTTCACTATGTAGAGCAGACTGGCCTTAAACTTGCTTATGTAGCTCAGGCTGCCTTCCAAGTCACCATGATTGTCCTGCCTCAGCCTCCAGAATGCTGGGATTATACCCATGTGCTGCCAAACTCAGTGTTCTCTCTCCATTTGGTAGAGAAATTTAGCACATATCATTTTTGTTCAAATTGAACTAGTTAGTATTTTTAGAAATTTCTGCTTGGCTTGCTTACAATCTTTCTTTAATTTTTCTAGCTATTTATTTATTTTATTTTTTATTACTTTTAATAAGAAATAACAATGTGGCAGTTTCAAAACATGTTAGTAGTACATCCCAATAATTGTATCAATATGCATTATATCAATGCACATTGTTGTCCTTGTCCTTGTAGTAGTTACTTAGAGCACAGGATGCAGTCATAATACTTTTTCTAATCATCATTGATACAAAAATTTCTTCTCATTGAACTAAGAGAAAGTAGTTGTATACATAGTCCACTATTCTGTAATCCTAGTGGGTTATTGACAGAACTGACAATGTTGGAGGCTATTGATTTAAGCCTTTTACAACTCAAAATACTAATCTAGCTTTACTTTTTATGCCTCGTGGTTAAACTTTTCTGCTGGGTGGTTAAGGGCAAGTTAAAACAAGACCGGTTTAACAGAACATATAACTTTTGTGTCTGACAAGGCCAGTCAAAACTCCTTAGGATTTACCTTGAAACCATGTACAGTGCTTTGTAGAACTGTTCTCAGTGCCAGCCATCTGGATGAGTCACAGTCATTGTTTGACCTGTTTGCTGTCTATGAAAGCCTGAGAGAATGTTTTCTCTATAGGTGACTATTTCTCTATAGGCGACTATCCTACACTACACATTCCTCGGTGGCCCCAAAATCTCCTTAAACAGAAAATTTGGGACACCATTGAGTTACAAGATGTTACAGCACAGGTTCTTCTATGTCCTGAGTCCTCACTAACCTTGAAGGGCTAGGGCCAAAATATTTAGCCATTTGATTATGTTATGCTTTCAGTTTTGCTCTTGATACTCAACTTTTTCCAGATATATCAATTTCTTTTTCTTATTTTTAGATTAAGATTAATTAAATTATTGGACATTTTTCTTATGCCATTTTTGTGTTTACCTTCCTCTCATGCCACTTCTTGACCGCTGGTACTTTAATTGGTATTATAAATCAGACTATTACTACTGGCAAATCACTTCCTTTATACTACATGTCTTTAGTTTTGATCTTGTTATTATAAACATCAAAATAGGATTCTGCTCTGATTTTGTGTTTTTAGTTCTTTGGGCTATCTTCTTACATGAGACAGTGGCTTCTTTATTGTTTTCAATGAGCTTCCAATCTCAGATTATAATATAGTCTATTGTTTTTCTAGTCTACTTTACATTTAAAAAAGTAGAGTTGTTCTGTTCCATTTTAACAAAAGAACACACCAGATACTGTATAAGATCTTTCATCTCTTGCACCAGCTCTTTTCAAATGTTTGCTATATTTATGAGTAATGTAGATAATAAGGGGAGAAAGATGGAAAATGCCTCTTAGGTAGTTGGTGAGAGCAACCTCGTGGATGATAACTGTTATTTGGGCATTCCATTTTGGACACATTAACTTTGGGTTATTTCAGATAATCTTCTGGTGATATATAATTTCATAAGAGATTTCAAAGTGGGATGTGTAGCTGTGGTTGTACCCTATTTATAGGTTGTAAAACTGCAGCACTAGAGTTCATCAGGAGAGGATATGAAGAGAGAAGAAAAGACTCAGTCTGAGGAATAAATATACTTAGGTTTTGGGTGGGGAGAAAGAAAGCACAAAAAAATCAGAGGGGACCAAGTATATAGAAAAATTAGGAGATAATATATAATCCAAGAGACGAAAATGATAAAATATTGAACTATGCATACAACTATTGTCTCTTAGCTCAGTGAGAAGAAATATTTGTACAGTAGTGTTTAGAAAAGTTATCATGTCTGCATCTATCTTGTATTCTGAAAAAGTAGTATAAAGAAAACAATATGCATTGTATTAGTTATTGTGGCTGTCCTACTAATGTGTTTTGAAACTGTCTAATTGTTATTTCTTATTAAAAGTAATAAAAATATAAAAATTTACTTATTAATTTAGTTTTAGCATTCTATTAGCCAATTAGATAACACAGATCTGCTAAAGTTAGTAAAATTCACCTAGCAAAATCTGAATTGGCTTCAAGTTGCATCCATTTACCTATAAGGGCTGCAAGTTTGTTTTTCTTTATACCTGAGTAATACTCCATTGTATAAAATTACCACATCTTTTTCATCCATTCCTCAGATGACAGGTATTTTGCTTGTTTCCAAGAT
Organism: Myocastor coypus; assembly: GCA_004027025.1. Lineage (NCBI taxonomy): Eukaryota > Metazoa > Chordata > Mammalia > Rodentia > Myocastoridae > Myocastor > Myocastor coypus. The sequence goes on along the minus strand of PVJA010007230.1, from coordinate 66,490 downwards.
TTGGCTATCACAAATTGTGTTGCTATAAGTGAAAATGAGAGTCAAGAACAAAATTTAAGATTTCTTGAAAGCATTTGGTAATATTCAGTCATATGTCCCATCTTACATAACTATATCTGTTAATCTGTGCAACAGATTTGATGAGAAAAATAGTATATCAATCACTGCTAATCGGCTATTCTTGTTTTGAAAATCTGTATTGTACATATTGTTATGTGTTACACTGTGTCTGTCTTTGCTTTTGTTTTCCTTGCTCTTATTTTTGCTCTTCAAAATAATAGACAATTATAATAAAATATGAATTGGAACACAAATTGAATGGAATAAATTGAGCATCATCTGGTTAGCATTTGGAGTAACATAAAAAGAAATCAAGCTGGCCAATCTTTAGCATCCCTCATTTGTCCTATGAGAATAGGTAATGATTTTAGACTGAAGGGTTGAGGTGATGAATTAAAGATTTTACAGTGTGTCTAAACATCTGGTCCTGGAACACTACATGCATTGCTTAGCTACTTTAGCTAGGCTAAACAGCAGAGGAAGTTACAGAGTACTCACATACTCATAATCAGGCTTGAAGGCTATGCAATTAGGAAGAAAAAGCAACAGGACATTTTCTGGGACTCTTCTCAGGTATGGTTCTGTGGTGGGCAGGTACGTACCTCTCAGTTCTCACTGTGAACAATGATCTCAGATGTCTGCCAAGTCCTCTCACATCCTAAATTCCCAAAGCTTGCTATTTCTCTTCTATGCTGTCTTACCTCTTCCAAGAGCACATCCTTCCTCATCTTGATTTTGTTACTGATATCTATGGAGGGATGTCTGGTTCACCCCCTTGTCCCATGATTGCAGGAGAAGAGAGAAAACAGGCTTGGCATTTTTTACTCTTGTGTGAGTGGGCCTTAGTGTGGAAAATTACTAAACATTGTTTAAAGATGCTGGAAAGCCACAAATATGACCCAAACAGAAAATAGAGTGAATTCCAAGAAGGTCATATAAAATTTTAGGGATGAAAAAAGTGAATTGCCTAAGGAAAGAAGTCCAGACCTACTTTTGTGATCATTCTTCTCATACTTCTTATGAGACTTGTTTTCTTATGAGATTTAGAAACTAGCTACTAGTCTATCTTGTATTTTTTTTTTTTTTCTGCAGAACCGGGGATTGAACTCAGGACCTTGCACTTGCCAGGCAAACTAGTCTGTCTTGTAAGTAATATTATTTTAGAAAAATAAAAAAGAAAGAAAAGTTCAAAGAAGTAAAAAAAGAAAAACCCAAATAGATAAACATAAATGTTGATTTTCCTAACTGGCTTCATTTGCATTTTCTTCTTTTTATTTGGTCTCTTTAAGTATCATCTTGTTTGATAGATTCTGAGCTAGTGATATGAAGGCAAGAAGAATATTCTTTTGAAATGGCATCTGTAAAGAAGTGTACATTGTACAGAAAGAAGAGTTGATCTTCTATACGCTGTGGCCCAGGCCTCAGAGCATCCTGTGGTAAACAGTGAAGTTTAGGTAGATATTACAAATGTGTCAAGAGCACTGAGTACAGTTCTCCCAAGGACACACAACTGGGAGGGAAGCAGGTCTTTGGCTGAGGGTGACTCCTGGAGAGGCACAAACCAGCTATCAGCAAACACCTCTTGCTACAGCAATGAGTGTGACTCAGTTCTAAAAGGGAAGATCTGGCAGTGTACCACAGGATCTTCCAGAGTATTATAATAAAACAGCGGACACAGGATTTGTTTATTTATTTAATGTATTTGGTATAGGGTCTCATTTACATAGCTCAGACTCACAGTGATCCTCCTGATTTCAGCCTCCTCAGTGCTGGGATGACGGGCCTGAGCCACCGCACTTGGTCTTGGTGGCCAGCTCAGCATGCCTGGAGGTGGGGCTGGTGTGTGGTGGGGGGATCAAACCCTGGCTAGTCTGCTGAGCTATCTTGTCAGCCCTACAGGTTAGACAAGCCATTTTATATGGTATTTTGTTGCAGGCAGTCCATAATGACCCAAAATCAATGTCATCCTTATAATAGTATGAGCCTCCCCCACCCCCCAAAAGATAATAGTATGGAATGACAGAGGACCCTTCATCTGGTACATTAAATGAGTTTCTTCCTTCTTAATTTTCTTCCTTGTTTATAAATGAATGAAAATTGAGTGAGCCAATGAGTAACCTACATTTTAGCACTGCCCAACAAACTAGATCCACTGCGTCATTGTTCCTGAATCTTCTGTCTTCAGCAGATGTTCAATGAATATCTTAGGATGGATTAGAATATAACGTGATTTGTAGAGAGGCTTGGGATTCCTGTTGACTCCTGTTACAGCATAGAACTGATATCATGTGGCCTTTGATCATCTGTCCTTTCATCCCTCTATTAATAACACCACCACTACCTCAGAATTCCTCTTCATTATTAGGGTAACATTTCAAAATATCCTTAGGTTGAGGAGTTAGCATTTACTTGGACCGTACTGGCTTATTTTTTGGAAGTCTCTGTTGTTAGTCCTCAGGAAAGGTTCATGTTAAAAACATTTTTTAATGATGAATATTATTTTTCATTGTTTTCTTTTAGACACAACCACATTTTCTTTTAGAAATGAATGCTAAAAAGCTTTCATTGAAAAGCATAAGTCAGAGGTATTTGATTTTCTGTCTCCAATTTACAGCTATTTTAGGCTGCTACAATTTTTGAGATGGAAAATAACAAACAGTCACTGGGGATCTATTATATGCCATATACAATTAAGTTAATTCTTATGAGGAATCTGTTTTGTAGTTACTTTTCAGAATCAATGAATTTGCACCTGGAATTTGAGTTGGATGCAGGTTGATGACATTGTATGGGAAGAAAACTTAAGGAAACTTATACAAGCAAGGAACTATTGGGGGAAGGTGGTTGGCTACAAGCAGGTCTAGGTTGGTTTGGGCGAGGAAGGTTGAATTGGGTTATTACAGGGGCTATGGTTGGGATTGGGAAAAATTTTCTGTCAATGCTACTGAAGGAGATGCATACATGGACTTTCTTACCAGTCTGTTCATATGTGGGGCCAAAGAGCAAAAAGAGGGTGAAACTTAACAAAAACTTTGGCCACATATAAGAAACACAATCAGAATTTTCATTAGAGAGCTCAAGCTGTAGTTAGTACATACTATCTCCATGTAAAAAATGAGGTTGCTTAAGGTTTACACATTCAGTGAATATTGGAACAAAACAGCTGAGAATTAAACTTTGATATTTCTAAACCCCTTGATATATAAATGCATATTATGAAGTATAAGGGTATGCTTGCAAGAGGATGAGTGATGAATAAAACCACCACTACCAAAATGTGTGAACGCTTCTTGAATTTACACTGCTATAAATAAGTATTATATGTCAGGGAGCTATGTGATTAACTAAGATTGGAAAATTCTGGGTTAAAGTAATCAATTTGGTTTTCCTTTTTCTTCTTTGCAGAATTTATGCATTGAGAGTGTTCCCGAGGGGTGTGCAGACTTTCCCAATTTATTTGGCCATGAAACATTCTTTTTCCTAGCTACACACTTTTGGAAAATGCTGGTGTATACTTACTCTACTTGTAGCAGCAATTCCACTTGCTTCTCTTGTACGCAGAATTGAAAGCCCTCTGTAAAGTTGGTTGTGATACTTAGTTCTTCCTTTTACTATACTTTGCAAAAATTAATAACCCTTTTTAAAAACAAAAAGCAATTAACTTTTTAGGGGATCTTCATAAATGAACTGCTGATCAGAAGCATCTACGAGCTCACATTTTGAGATAGCTATTATTATTATTATTATTAACATTTTGTTGCACATTTGTTTAGAACCTTTAAAATGTATAGGTGATTACAATTACTGAAATACAGAATTGTATTTTGTTTTATGTTCTGATTTTTTTCATGTAACAATACATGAACAGATATTCATTTGAACCCTGTGGCTAATTCTTTAAAAAAAAAAATCCTCCATGGCTTTAGGACAAATCTTGCAGAATTAATTTTTTCATTATAGATTTTTCTTCTCTGTAAAAGGGAGCTATTACTATCACCTATTCTGAAGGGACACTATTAGGATTAAAATAAGTATCTTATGCGCATGCTTAGATCATGCCTAGCACTTACTTATCATTTGAGATAATGACTGTTTTTATTTTGTTGCCACACTTAGTAATCTGTGATCCAATCCCACCTTTGCTTATTGTTTTCTTTATCCCACCACCCATTTTTCTTTCTTTCAGGTACAGCTGAACGGCCTCCTACTGTCCAAAGGCTGTCTTCTTTGTCAAACTAATATTTCTCTTGTGTAAGTCCAAGTTAAATTAAAGGTTTCTGGGACCTGACAAAGTTACTCTAGGAGGTTGTCGCTTAACGTGAGTTGCCAGTCTGAGGCAACCGAACTCTTCAGTCAGTCTTCTATTATTGTTTCTAATCTCCAGTTCAACAACCCCCAGGTTTCTGGATACTATACTTCTGCAAGGATAAGTATTAGGTGCTGGCCTACCCATGTTAATTGCTCTCTCTTTGTAAAACAAGAAAGATGGATATTTGTGCTTTTCCTCACCACACTTGAAAATGTTTTGGCATGTGAGGTGAAGGAATACTGGTAGGATTTAGATCAAGAACAAACCCTTGAAGTCTCATATTCAGGAGTAGGGATTTTGGAAGGTTATGAGAACATGGAGGTGCTATACTTATCAATGGATCGATCCACTGTTGAGTTCGTAGTTGAATGTGCTGTATGGAGGTGGAGTGTCGATGGAAGTGGCAGATAACCCAGGGCATGACCTGGAAGGGAATAAGCTGCCTCTTTGTCGTTCCCCTTGTCTGTCTCCTTCCTGACTAATGTGGGCTGGGCAGCTTTTCCTCCTCAATACTCATCTCTCGTATTATTTTTACTTTGGAGCCATTAGACCATGGATTGAATTCATGAGCCAAAATAAACCTTTTTTTCCTTTAAGTTGTAGGTATCCAGCAATTTTTTTGGGTATTTTAAAAGTGGCTAATACTGCTACGTTACTGATAAAGCCCAGAATACTTTTGTGTCTGTCTTTGAATCTCTGAATCTCCTTGATGTGCAGTCAAATGGGGCTGTCTGGGAGATCCCAGCAATTGTGTGACTGGAGTTGCTACCATAGAAACGCATGGAACCCTGGGTTGATGCCTGCTCTAAAACGTGTTATTTCAGTTGGAAAAGTGTTTGATGCATGCTCTTCCAAGAACTTGGCTATGTCTCAGATTTATCTGCTTATTCTTTTCTCAATCCCATGGTTTTATCCGTTTAGCTAAAACTCTCATGTTCTTACCTTATGCTTAAATTTACAATGTGCAGGAATTTGGATAGCTCCTTAAGTTTTTGGTCAACACCAACTATGAGCAAAAATCTTATATTAATTAATTAATTTTAAATTAAAAATATTATAGTAATTGACTCCTCAAAATATTGAGTCCTCAAATTCAAAATATTCACCTTCACTTTGAACATACTTACCGCAGTGCTTTTGGCACTTTCAGAACCAGTTCTGGATGTTCTCTTTTGGGAGAAAATTTTTTGCACAAAAGCCAAGGAGAAGCTATACGAGAGGATATAATAATCTTAGTCTGTATTTTTAGCTTCTATTCATGGAGAACTTAATCTTTGTGGCTATCTTGTTTTTTTTTTTTTTTTTTTTTTTTTTTTTTTTTTTTTTTTTTTTTTTTTTTTTTTTTTTTTTTTTTTTTTTTTTTTTTTTTTTTTTTTTTTTTTTTTGCAGATGATCATTTATATAGAAGAACCAAAAAATTCCACCAAAAATCTAGAATTGACTAAATCAGTAGCACAGCAGAGATATAAAATCAACACACAACAATCATTAACATGCCTTTATATCAATAGTGAATTATTGTTATTATTATTATTATTATTATTATTATTATTTTTATTATTATTGTGGGACCGGGATTCAAACTTATGACCTTGCACTTGCCAGACAGGCACTTGTGCCAGCATTGGAGCTGTCTCCCTGGCCCCTCAATAGTTAATTATTATTTTTTTTTCAATTCTTTTATTGTTTAAATTTAACAATGGTTATATGACATATTTTCATCATCGGATCAGTTTAGATTAATACATATAGGTATATAAGATTGATCAAACAACTAAATATTAACCTTTCTAAATCCACATTATTATTTTTTTTTCTTTTCCCCCTTTTTTTCTTTGAAAGTTGACATATTGCATATTGTCCTCACAATCATTCTATAGAGTACAGTGTGTGGGCATGACCCACCTCCCTATTAATGTTGCATAGAAAAAAGAAAGAAAGAAAGAAAAAAAAACAGGAAAGAATATACTTCTCTTTGGACTAAGAGGAAGCAGATACATATACAATCAAAGGTTTTGCAATTGCAGTGTGTGTGGCTATCTTGTATTTGCTATCTTATCAGCCTTTGACACTTTCTGGAGGCAGTTATTTTTTGTATGAAGTATATGACGTATTATCATATAACTTAGATAGTGAAGCCAGTATTGTATAACTTTTTAGTCACAGGACAAGTGATTGTAGAAATTGATTCTTCAATTCAGCTGGATTATAAAATACTTGTCTATTTCTTATTTACCAGATGAAGATGATAGAAATATCTCTTTTTCTCCATCACCTGAACTTCAAGAAATCCCAAAGACATAATTGTTATGTCCTGCAGTAGATGGTAAATGGTTGAGGCTATCAAGAGGCACAGATGAGACCAACTTGTTCACTTGGTCATTCTGTTTTCCTAAGTGCACTCCAAGTGTGCTGGGAACATTGGATAGCTTTGAAGTGAATAGACTGTGCCTTTGTTAAGACTTTTTGCTGCTTTTCTGGAAGTGGCAAAAGTAGAATTCTTGACAGTTATACTCAATCATTGCCTTCAGCCAGAAAACAAACAGTCTACCTCAGTTTCCCTCTACATCCAACAGAAGCAATGCTAGGTCTACTCTTGCTGGTGGATTTGCTGACACATACCTTTTTGTTTAGAGCTAAATGTTCTGAAAGCCGAATCTGTATTGTATTTACCAATTATGCATAAAAGAATACAAACAAAACTCATGCTTAAAAGCCTCAAATAAATGCTTCTTACAACCTAAGAACCTTTTGGAAAAAATCCAGCACCACAGTGTACAAACTTGCTGAACAATTCTCCCCAATTGTGTATGCAAAGGGTGCATATTCACAATTGCATGAGTGTCTTTAATTGCTTTTGATTACATGGCACACTATGTCCTGCCCTCTTGAAATAAGGGCTCTTTTTAAATCAATAGGATCCTAAATTTGATATGGGTTCCTGTGGACTGGAGTTTTGTACAATGGAATTTTCTAAGTAGAACTGGGGTAAAAGGAGAGGAAAGAGAAGGGGACACCAAATTCTAAAGAAATAAAAGAAAAATTCAAGTGTTAATTGTTAGATTCTACTGCTCTTCTCCTAAATGTGTGGGCAGAATAGAATTGGTACCCTGGCCAACTTGCTCTAGGGTGGGTACTTGTATAGCCGTGAATATCATCTGGTGTTGCTTATACCATTGTTGAGTAAATATAAATTTTAAAAGGCCCAACCACAGGCAAAAGAGAATAATACATGGGGTAAAGGTATTTCATAGTCTCTGTACGTACCTCTATAGCTCCCAATAGCCATCACTGCCATCTGTGCTAGGGGCAGAAGTCAATAAGACATCTGTATGTCCCTGACCATCAGACCATGGTTATCTGGATGAGATCCCTTGGATGGGCAGAAGAGCTCTGTAGTGCTGGGTGATGCCAGCTCAGCTTCTCTTCCTCCAGTGCTGTCGTCCTTATCTTTTCTCCAATTCTTGATATTTGTTAGACTGGGAATTGCTCTATAAATACAATTCCGCTTTTCTGTGTTCTGGTGCACACTTTTTTTGGTTAATATTTGTTTGTTTTTTGAATTTTTATTATATTTAGTAAGAAATAACAGTGTGACAGTTTCAAAACACATTAGTAGTACATTTCCAATATTTAATACAGTGCATATTGTTGTCCTCCTACTAGTTACACAGAGCACAGGGTGTAGGTGTGATAATTTTTCTAATCATTATTAGTACAAAAATTATCTTCTCATTGAACTCAGCGAAAGTAGTTGTATAAATAATCCAATGTTCCATAACTGCAGTGGGTTATTGGAAAAACTGGCAATGATGAAAGCTGTTGATTTAAGCCTTTTACAGCTCGGCATACTAATCTAGCTTTACGTTTTACGCCTCATGGTCAAACTTTCCTGCTGGGTGGTTAAGGGCAAGTTAAAGCAAGACCTATATAACAAAACATGTAACTTTTGTACCTCCCAAGGTCAGTCAAACCCCTCAGGATTTATTTTGAAACCATATACAGGGCTTTGTAGAACTGTTGTCAGTGCCAGCCATCAGGATGACTCACGGCCATTACTTGACCAATTTGCTCTCTGTGAAAGCCTGAGAGAATGTTTTCTCTCTAGATGACTCTCCTTAGGTACACCATATATCTTTGGTCCCTTTCCTTTGTAGATGCATAGTCTCCTTGAACAGAAGATTTGGGAAACCACTGAGTTACAGGATGTTATAGCACAGGCTCTCTTATGTCCTGAGTTCTCACTGACCTTGAAGGACTAGGGCCAAAATATTGGCTATCTTTGTAGCCCTTCTTTTTCTCCAATTTTTGGTCTGTAAATTTATATTTATTGTTATTGTTATTATTATTATTATTATTATTATTATTATTATCTCTTTTTTTTTTGTGCATTCGGGGCCAAGACAGTGTGCCTGGGGAACTGAGACTGAGATGTGTGCCCAGCATGTGGGGCCGAGGGTTGAACTCAGGTCCTTGTGGTTGCTAGGTCAGTGTTTATTCCTCTGAGCTATCTCTCCAGGCCCCTGTAAACTTACATTCTTAACCCTGCAGAAGAAAGATTTAGTGATACTATTACTTTATAGCATACATACTTGAGCTTAACATTACTGTCTTTCTGAATATCAAGCATCTTAGACTTAACTTGGAATTCATATTATCTATCAATCATTGATATTCTAATAAGTCTCCATAGAACGTGATAAAAGCAGTTACACATTTTAAAACAGAAACTTAGAAAACTAAGTATATACAAAATTGTAGCCTGTCAAACCTTCAGTATTTTTCATACTTACTCTCATTTGATACCATTTTTGTTTTCTTGTAAACCAACAATTTACTTGAAAGAGAGTATAGCAGTGAATGAAAGTACATTAGAAGCAGCATACATCTAAGAGACTAGAATGACAGGCATTCCATGCATAGCTTTAGTGTTACACATTGCTATTCTTACTGTGATAAACCTTTTGGATACTTTGTGTGTGTGCATTTTAAAAAAAAGATTCTGTAGTGGATAAATCCAATCTATTTTGGGCATAGTTAATGATATTTAGTGGTGCTAAGTGGGGAGCACAGATTGGTACAAACATATGCAAGGACAATAGCATACCTTTACTAGAGCTGTGCATATAGTGCATTAGGGAACTCCTCAAGAATTTTCTCCTCCAGTCCTTGTCCAGTGTCTGACACTGCCAGCAGGAAGACCATGTGCCATCAGCTGTTTTGGGGCAGGCTGTAAGATGAAGAAATTCTCACCACAGGGCCAAGTTCTGGGCACCAAGGGATAGTGTCAGCCTGCCAATGCTGGGGATGCCCAGGAATTCAGTGATGTGAAGAGGGCCATTGAGATGGTCTTCAGGAACTTCCACCAGTACTCAGTAGAGGGTGGGAAGAAGATGCTGACTCTGTCTTAGCTCCAGGTCTTGGTCACTCAGCAGCTGCACCACCTCATGCTGAGCAATTATATGTTGGAAGAGAAAATTGCCAACCTGGGCAACTGCAATGACTCTAAACTGGAGTTCAGGAGCTTCTGGGAGCTGATTGGAGAAGCAGCAAAAGAACATGAGGCTGGATATTCCTGTTCCAGGGAGTTGAAGACTCCTCAGGAATTCACGGGGGAATGTTGGGGTGAGGGCATCTTAGAGACTGTAGGCTTGGAAATAAAATTTCTCTCCAGGGGCTACACCTGCCCACCAGCCCCCAACTTGCACCTTCTTGTCCTGCTCCTCCTTCGTGCTCCCCCAAGGCTTGTACACTGTCCGGGGAACTTCAAGGAGCTCATAGGTCTAGGTAGGATCCCTTTCACTGAGGGAAGCTCAGGAGAGACCAGGTTGGGACCTGGAAGGACATAGAGGGATAAGGGTGGTGTAAGGGACAAGTGATCTGGCAGTAGGGAAAGGGCAGAGAGGAGCTGGGCTAAGGGAAATGATTAGGAGAATGGGGTGGGATGTGGCAGGATGTTGGTACTGGTAGGGTGTCTGAGAACCTACCCCTCTTTCTTTCCTCTCCAAGCTGAACTGTAACTGTCTGTCTGCTATTATCTTTTCCTACACCCAGCCCTGCTTTGACCTCTGTCCCTGCGTTAGGGAGGTCAGAAGGGGAGCAGGCTCAGAGAAGAGGTTGATGAAGGTACAGCTTTGGGGTACTTGGACAGTCACAGAATGGTAATAATGTTGTATCGTTTAATTAAAAAAATTGAAAAAAAGATTAAAAAAAAGAATTTTCTCCTCCAACAGAAATGCAAGGTGTATAGTAGTCTTCCATTTTAACCAATGGAGATCTTTGGTCTGAGAGTATCTGTGAGTTCCAGACTGGGAAATGCAATTGGATACATTTGAGACCCACAGATTGACCTTTCTGATAACAGCTGTCTCATTTGGTAATTGCCACGATCTTTGTTATATTCCATTATTTGAGGGTTTCCTTTCCCTGACCCTCAGTGATCAGTGACAAGTTCTATACTATTCCCTAAAATATTGTATGAAAAACTTTGTCTGATAGCAATCATTTATACTATTGCACTGCTGCTGTTTTTTCTTCCTTAATTACATTTCAGAAATGGAATTTTAGAGCCAAGTTCCATGTAGAGAAGTTCTCAAGGGGTCTTGAAGAGTCTGGAGGTTCTGGATTAAATCTGTTTTGTTTTTGTGTCCATAGATTTTTTGCAGGACGAAAATAACTTTACATAATACAATGCTATACAAGTAATGTTGTAGTTATCTTCTCAGGTCCCCTCTAGTGTTAGACTATTGTGTCCACTTTCCTAGTTTCTCTGAATTCCAGGTTTTGGTGTTTAATAGCAACCCTCATTTCTGAAAAATTATTCTAGGCTGAGAGAAGCTACTTGGCCCGATGAGCTGTGAGAGCACAAATTCCCTTGCTTTAAGGAGGGGTGCTTCTGGGGCACGGACTACATTCCTCAATGGACCAGAGTGCGGCTGAGCTATATGAGAGACCACATCTTTAGCAGCATCCTTATTTTTCTCTTTCCTACTATACTCTTTTTTTTTTTTTTTTCTTCACAAGTTTCTTGTTAGAATGTTTTCTCAGAAAATTGTGAATAACTGATTCTTGGGTCAGATTCTGCATCTGGGGATACTGACCTAAGGTTGACAGCTTCTTATTTGGTTTGTTAGTTTGAAGTTTACCTTGAATGCTTTGAGAATGCTTGGGAGAATTAGTGCTAAATCCTTATTGTTGGGGAGATATTTCTCTGTTTAGAGGGCCTCTTCTGTTTTTTGGTCCCTGTGTCAATGAGCTGCAGTTTCAAGTTTTGTTCTTTTTTTTTTTTTTTCCTGGAGAAAGGATCCTGATTTGATTTTGAGTTGAAAACTGATGTATTCTGGAGATAAGTCAAGGCACCATAATAATTCATGTGTAACATCACTAAACATGCATTCTTAAAGATTAAAGGATCTAATCATTGAGTTACTTCATGTACAATGTGTTTTGAGTAAGTGGTTTAGTCTGTTATATATGTTTTGATGTTTTTAGGTTTCTGAGAATGTTGCTTATAGATGTTTTTAGAGTGAGTTTCCTTCTGGATATGTCTTCTTTATTTTTACTAACTGGGTCTTAAGATCCTTTATGGAAGGGAAAAGAGTAGGATAAAACATTAAGAAGTTATTACATCTATTACATTTAGGATTTTGCTATGTAGTCCAGGTTAGCGTTGAATTCGCTGTATGACCTATGCTGGCCACAGATTTCTGCCTCAACCTACTGAGTGCTGGGGTTTAGAGGTGTGCACCACCATGTTCAGCATGAAGCTACATTATTGATGACAGAAAGCAACTGTTAAGTGACAAGAGCATGGTAAACTTCCTTCTCATTCGAGTTCTCTTCACTGTCTGAAACTTATTGAGCCAGTTCTCACAGACATGCCTTTGCTCACACCATTCCTTCACTTGAATGCTTGAACTCTTTCTGCTAAGCTCTGTCTCATCCATGTTTCATGATCATGCCCCAGCATCCTTAATAAGACTTTTCTAACTATTCTGACCTCATATGACTTTACTGCCTTTTGAACACCTACAGCATTATAGGTAAAAATGGCAAGTAGATGTATATGCATTTACTCTGACTGATTGGTACCAGATGCAAATAATATTATATTGAGAAGATATTAAAATGTGGCTTTATCCAGGTTCTTGGGATAGACATTACAGCTATGTAATGATTGTGTTCCTTTAAAATTCAAATGTCAAGGCCTGATCCTCTAATTATGTGAGATAATTAGATCATGAAGGTGCAGCCTTCCTGAATGTGATTAATGTCCTTATGAGGGAAGATAGACAGGAAAGAGCTGTTCTCTCTTTGAGCCATGTGAGGACAGAGTGAGAAGACAGGTATTTGTAAGCTAAGACGTGGTCTTCACCGGACAGTATATTGGCTGGAACTTTAATTTTGGACTTCAGAGATTCCAGAACTATGAGACATAAATATTTGCTAAATAAATAAATAAATAAACAAATATTTATTAATAAATAATTTTTTTGTGGGACCAGGGCTCGAACTCACGACCTTGCACTTGCCCAGCAGGCTAAATAAATATTTTATGACACTAAGTACATGGTTCTTTGGTTACTGTAGCCTAAGCTAACACTGGAAAAATGATTAGTGATGCCTCCCTTGAATATTAGTGGTAATATTCATTTGATACATTTGTTCTATATCATTTATACTACATAATTTATTCATCTTGTCTTGTTTGCTTCTTACCTTTTATTAACATTGACTCCTCACCTGGATTGCACAGTTATGAGAAAGTGGGCCATATACTTGTATGTAGCTATAGAACTTAGTTTCTGGCACGCAGACTGTATTTGTTATAAAAAACCACTAGTGATTTATACTAGGCACATAATATATATCTGCTCTTATCATTTCATCATTTTCCAGACTATTAAGAGCTGCTCTCAGAGGTTCTTTCAAATGTTTTGCCTGCAACAAGGGAGAAAGACACGATTAAAATAACCGTAGGCAGGAAACCAGTGATTTCACAATTGAGGTTGAAAAAAAGATGAGGCTCCAGTTGATCCAGGCATTGCATACACATTCATTTGCCAAAGGGGATTTTTATTCAAAAATTTTTTCCATTGTAAACAATGATTTGCAAAAGAAAACCACTAATTAGTGTAGACTTAAAACAAATTGGATCCCATAATAGGATACCAATTGTGAATTACATCTTTATTACATACATGCCCACAAACATGTAAAACTTACCATACATAGAAGCATATTTTCCTATTAAGTGCAAATCCTAGAAAACTCTGCCTTATTACTTCAGAGTAGTGGCAAAGAAGATATAAAAACTAAAGTCATTAATTTAAGACAAGAGTCAATTTCTAAGTGGACAGTCTTACCACTAATTTTTAAATTTGTGAAGTTTTGGATAGATGGATGCTTGCTTCTCTGGAAAGGAATAAGTAGAACAGATCACTAACACCAAGGCTCATATCAAATTTGTTTGTTTAAAATTGACAGTGTATCAGAGGATAATGCATTAGCCATAAGTATTTGATTATTGAGTAGAAAGTACATGACACTCACATGGTATGGATTCATAACTGGCATGGTGACTGACTAAGCTGACACACATCACTTAGGATAATGATGCTTGATAAAACAACTGAGCACCATAGCCAAGACAAATGAATGTGTAAAATTAGCCATCACAGATGGCTGAAGAGATAAGACAACCTTAAATTAGTTAAGATTTGCAGATTTTGAGGAAAGGGATCTTGAATCAAATATTTGTGTAATGTAATAATGAAAACTATGATTCTAACAACAATGATGTTGATACCAAAATAAACACTGCAGAGTTTATATATAGCAGAACCTTCTTACGTGGATTATCCATTTACTTAGCTTATGCAGTTTTCAGAAAAATATTTTTTTTGTAGTAGGAATTGAACTCAGGACATTGTGTTTGCCAGGCAGGTGCCATACTGCTTTGCTATATCCCCAGCCTAGTGAATACAGTTTTACACCTAGATAGATAAAGAAATAGAATACTAGGGTGAAACACCCTGGAATTGCTCCTTATATGCAAATAATAGAATACCATTTAGTCATACACAGGAATAAAGTACTGATATGTGCTACAATGTAATTGAACCCTGAAAACAATAGAAATGAATGAAGTTAACCATAAAAAGCCACATATTGCATGATTCCGTTTATATGAAGCATTTAGAACAAATAAAACTTTAAAGGAAAAGTACACAAGAGATTTATAGTGTCCAGGGGTTGGGATAGAGAGGTAAGTATAGTGATTGCTTTAGTGAACATTTGGAAAATGTTTTGGAACTTGATAGAGGATGTGGTAGTGTAGTGGTTGATACATTGTGTCAACTTGGTTGAATGACTCAGTGGCCCAGTTCCCTGTTGGTGGGAGCCCTGCTCTGGGGTACAATTGGTTCCTCCCTGGAGCATGACCAGGGCCTGTCTAGAATATGATTGGCTCCTGCCCAGAGCAGGATCAAGGGCCCATCCTGGGGTATGATTGGTTCCACCCTAGGACACAATGGGCTCACGTCAGAATGACTGAGCACAAAGAGACTTTTTAAAGGGCTGAGGAGAAGCTTCAGTCTGCGCATTCAGCCTGGACTTCATCGTCTGGCTTGCAGCGCAGACTCTTCAGCCTCCAGCTTGGATCTTTCGCCGTCAGTCACAGACTCTTCAGCATCCATTACAGACACTTCAGTCTTCCATCGCAGACCCATCAGCAGATGGATAGAGACTTACACGGAGTGCTGCAGTGAAGTCCAGACCTCGGGATTGAACTCTTCAGTCTGGAGTGAGGAGATGGCCTTGGCACGCTTTCTCATCTGACTGTGGCTGACTATTGTGAGTCAATCTTATATTTCCTTATATATTGTATATTTTGTGCTGATATCCATTCCTTATATTATATCTGTTCTTTTCCTCTAAGTAAAACCCTGATGAATACATATGATATAATATTGTGCCAAAATTTTTATACTAAACACCACAGAATTGTATTAAATATGATTTTTTTTTTTTGTGTGTGGGCCCATGGATTGAACTCAGGCCCTTCTGCTTGCCAGACAAACTCTTATTCTACTGAGCTATCTCCCCAGCCCCACTGCTGTGTTCTATATGACATATTTAGGAGAATCCTTCTGGTTTCTCATGGCCATAGTTTCCTTTATGACCCATCTAGGCAATTCTATTTGTCTGCTGTTCCTTTTTCCTGGGCCACTGGATCTTAAAGATCAGAACCCTCCACATTGGTTTCATATGACTTTGCTCTGTTAGTTCCTTCCTTTCTTTAACCAGTATTGCCTAGTTGGCTCTTACTAAAATTAGTACATAAGCTGTTGACCCAGATGGCATGCCAGGGGATAAGAATTTGAATTTGTTTCTGGTAACCATCTTATTGTGTTCTTCTAGTGGTTTTGCTTTTGTATCTTGAAGTCACTTTGGATTTACATTTTTCATCCTTCTTTTTGTTCAGTCCTCTACTTCTTGCTTCCTTGAGGGTATTCTTGTATTATTATTGGCCAGCAGACCTGGTTCATCATTGCAAGTTGAAATGACCAAGGTGTCCAGAGTATGGATAAGCTGACATGAACATTTCGATGATGGAAGGAATGGGTGTCTAAGATACAGTGGAGGCAATAACCATTGAAAGTAATGGTGTAAGCATAACACTGACCATATTATCCACACAGATTTTTGAAGTAATCAAAATAAATGACGACAAACGGGAGGAAGAAAATAAGGTGAAAACAAAAATTTTGGAGATAGCTGCAAGAAGTAGGAGTGGCAGATGGCATAAACTTTTGGTATGCCTTGCAAAGGAGCTGGTATATTAAAAGTGAAGGGAGAGAATGTTGTGAAATAGCAATGAGACGAAAAGAGATTTACCAACCCCATTCTCTCAGTGCAAAGGAACTTGAGTTCTTGGAGAACACAATCACTTCTTGAGAGAATTATAGAATGATGCCTTTGGCTTCATCTAAGTTTAAGTTAGTGCAAGAATCTGAAAGAGCACAAGGCCAGCCTGAACTGCATAGTGAGACCCTGTCTCAAAAAAGGACAAAAAAAAAAAAAAAAAAAAAAAAAAAAAAAAAAAAAAAAAAAAAAAAAAAAAAAGAATCTGAGAGAAACATTAGTCTACAGATTTCTCATAGCTTTAAAGCTTTCTGCTAGTTTGACACTTGACACATGAAAAATGAATTGGAACATCAAATGATTTTGATATAAAACAGCTACAATTTTCAGCTATCAGAAAATATTGATAGAGCCATACATAGACATCAGGTCTAAAGCATGAACTTGAACAAATTGAAGAGAGCTCTTTTTATCCATGGTAATAAGCCTAAATTAGGCTTATTTTGGGATATATATTCAAAAGGGAACTACTCTTCTATAAGATTGAGGACTCTTTATATACGTACTTAGTGACTTTGAGATTTTTTTTTTATTTCTAGAAGAATGTAACTTTCACACCAAACAGTATCACTGTTTTTTCTTGAAGTGATATAAGAACAATTTTTTATCAAGTTTAGGAGATACTTGATAAGTTTAACGTTGGTTTATGAACTAAATTCTCTGAATGATTCTGGTTACAAACTTAACTGAACAAAAATAAAATCAAATTTCTCCACAATATCAACATTAAGCTTAATCATTTAATTGGATTTGGTTCATGTCCAACTTAGCTTATAACCAGAATGGTGGAAAGAATCAGCTTCATGACCTGAGGCACCATTCATTGTATATCAATTACAATTTTGCACTTAGGTCCTGTGAAAATCTAAAAAGGAAGAGTATACTGTTGGGAAATGTAAATACAAAACTTAACATCGTAGACTGTGTACTTCCATGTGTAAGTTGGAAGGTTTTCTGCAGTTTTTGCTGGACAGTGTTTAGAAGAAACAACACTCACAGCTCTCACAGTTTTTCTATCTGGTCATTGAAACAGCAGAACAGGATATCCTGCTAATTGGATTCAGGAACTGAGTGAGATCATTAGTCTATAAATCACGAGTCCATGAAAATAGTGCAGCTTCTTTAATTAGAAAACTGTGGCTTCTTCTGAAGCCAGTATTTTTTTTTTTTTTTTTTGTCTTTTTGAGACAGGGTCTCGCTATGCAGTTCAGGCTAGCCTTGAGCTCACTTTTGTAGCCCAGGCGGGTCTCGAATTCACACCGATCCTCCTGCCTCAGCCTCCCGAGTACTGGGATTACAGGCGTGAGCCACCACACCCGGCGAAGCCAGTATTTTCTTAATAATTTGCAAGAAACTGCCAGAACAAGGATGGGCTCCTGCTGTGACCGCTCATTCCATCCCACTCCTTTCAGTGAGGGACCAGTTGGGGAACTGAAGAGGAATCAAACCATGACACAAATTTTCAACATGGCACCTAAGGACACCCTGTTATTCATTTCATTGTTTAAAAAACACCCAACTTCAGAGAATTGGTACAATAACAACTTCTTTCCTTCCTAATTTGC
The DNA here is from genome assembly GCA_004027025.1 of Myocastor coypus. Taxonomy (NCBI): domain Eukaryota; kingdom Metazoa; phylum Chordata; class Mammalia; order Rodentia; family Myocastoridae; genus Myocastor; species Myocastor coypus. Next base: position 48,631 of record PVJA010007230.1, on the reverse strand, counting down.
CATCAGCTTATGCATGGAACAGTAAATATCTAGGGCAGGGCTCCCTTTTGGTGTTCTGAGGCATCATGGATAAAACCTATCAAAAAAGGCTTTCATCATGAGAGCACAGTGGCAGGCATCATACTGTCCAGCTCAGGAACCCCACCATTATCAGCTCCAAGCTGAAGCAAGAAGTTTCCAAGATACTTACATTGTGCCATGTTGAAAATCTGCACCATGTTTTGACTCCACTTCAGTTCTCAACTGTTTTCTCACTGAAGGAAGTGGGGTAGAATGGGAAGACATAGCAGGAGCCTATTCTGGTTCTGGGCAGACTCTAGTAAGTTATTTATTGAGAAAATACTGACTTCATAAGAACCCACAGTTTTCTAATTCAGGAAGTGGCATTATTTTCATGGACCACATGATTTATAGGCTAAAGACCAAGATTTTGGGATGATAAGTTAAGAATTTCTTCTCCCACACATAGTCATCATTTTCCTATAAATAATGTTGTGGCTAAGTCCTATTTATGGATGAACTTGTTTAAAGAAATGACTTAGAGCCATAGAACATTAAAATGGATTAAAGGCAACCTTGGTAAGACCTCGCTTTTGAATATTAAAATTAGACTGCATTTGCTTATGGTAAGACTGGAAGAAAAACTCTGGTTTTGTGTCCCTCCCCGTCCCTCATTTCCTTCCTTCTCATGTTCCATGTGAGAACATCATGGCTTGGATGTTCTACTACCTATGGCAAAGCTGAAACAAAATTAAACATATTGCTGTGTTTTCATTCATGTAGAAAGAGAAGTGACTTTCATATCAAAGACAAATACAAGTAAATCAAAGACAAATAACTAGAAATGGGATACATATATATCTAAAGCTTTTTTTTTTTTTTTAAAGACAAAAAGAGAGAAATCAATTATGGCACATAAAATGTTCAAATTATGTTTACCATTTCTTTTAGGAAATAAAATGGAAATGTCTGTTTCCACAGAGTTTTATGCTGTTTGGAAAAATAAAATTTCAAAAGCTAATGGCAAGACAGATGTTTCCCTGTGTTTACTACTTAGGTTATTATGTGATTATTCCTTTTGGAGCAAGCTGGTTATATTACAAGTGTGGATGAGTTTTATCTGAATTACTGAACATTGTTACAAAGATTTGTCTTAAAATGTCTATGTCTTTTGTATATACATATTATACATGAATTCCTGCCAAAATATTTATGAAAGTTACATTTTAATGGTTAATAATTATAATAATCTATATTTATTGAATTTTTACTGTGTCATATGTTTTAGAATTTTTAAAAATAATTTTATTTATTTATTTTTTTCTTGTTTCAGAACCTTTGTTTGTTTATTCACTCATTTTTATGGCCTGCTCAGCCCGCCCCGAGGGCAGGGCTGGCGCAGCATGTGGTGCTGGGGACCGAACTGCAGTCCCTGAAGCTGCCCAAGCTTTCCCAAGCAGGCACTTTAGACCACTGAGCCATCCTGCCGGGCCCCGTTTTAGAATTTTTTGATGTTACAAATTCACTTTTTTCTCAATGTTTTCATACTTATGCTCAGATTTTTTTCTCTAGCTACACAAGGAATAAAAGAAAACTATCTTTTTAAAAAGCATCTTGCACAGGTACATATTTGTTATGGTTTGTGTATAGGTGTCCCCCCAAAGCCTCATGCAGTCATGGGGTAGGGCTGTTTCTGGAATTTGTAATTGATTATTGTGGAAATAGGTGCTGCCTCTCCCCTGAGGCAGGTGATCTACATTTGAATGTAAGGTAGGAAGAGAAGTTAGCTGCTTGAGCAGCTGTGAGCCCTCTCCCAGGGCTCTTGTTCTCTGCGTGCAGCCATGGAAGGTTGCCCTCTGCCATGTGCCAGTCGGCCTTGGAGCCAGCTGAATATGGACTGAAACCTCCAGTAACTGTGAGCTAATAAACCTTTCCTTCCCTCATTTTGAGTGTCGGGTGTTTGTCCCAGCAATGAGCAGAAAGTAACTAAGATAATATTAATTCTTCTAAAGAAAAGAAGGGGATAATTCATCTTTATCAAGAAGAATCAAGGTTATTTCATATAAAGTTAAGATTATATCAGAGAAGAAAGAAAAGATGGGAAACTCAAAATTCTTGGACGTTTTTAACTTTATGACTGGATAAACATACTTCCATACTTCATATGCTATGCAGTCTTTCAGGAAACAAACTTTTATGGCTTCTTTAGACTGTGGGATGAGTTATTAGGCACCTATTATTTATAACCTATCATTTTTCATAAAAATAAATTATTAATAACATATATGAATCAGATAGAAAAATAAGGCTATGACAGTGGACAAAAATAATAACAATGCATTAATAATGAAGGAGTTTGTTGAGGAGGCTGACTAAGCTAGGATACAGATCTGCTCTGAGAAATCAAGAGCAAAACCAGCATGACATGAATGCAAGAAACTTTTTATAAAAGGTTATTTAAATGCCAGCCTAAGGGACTTGTTATGCATTGTCCTAACCCCATCAGCAACAGAGTCTTCCTGTGGTTTGCTAACTCCTTCTCTCTGCTGGAAGCCATACTGAGCCCTGGACAACAGGAGCTTTGGTGAGTCAAGGCCACTGTCTTTGGAGACTTGCTGACCTGCACTCCCTACCATTTCTGCTGAGCCTGGGTGAACATTGAAGGCTTCAAAAATGTCAAAACAAAGGAGAAAAAGGCAATCTCAGACCTCCAGTCCACCAAGAACAAGTCCAGGAGACAAGGACATAAAGGAACTTGCGAATCACATGCCTGAAATTTCTGAAATGATAGTAACTGAAGTAAAGAAAGAAGTCCATCAGATTATAGAAGAAATCAGATAAGAAATAATCTCTCAAGTGATAAATGAAATGACAACATTCATGAAAGAATTTCTCAGTGCATAAAAAAGAGAGGAGAATAGAAAAATGATGGAAACATTAAATGAACGATGTAAGACAGAGCTAGAATGCATGAAACAGATTCAAACTGATATCCAGGACATTAAGAATCCCACTGAAAGGTGGCAAAACTACTTGAATGAAACTAAAAATAGACGTTTAGACCTCTAAGACAGCATTGCAGCTAGTGAACATGAAAGGAAAGACCTTTTTAAAATAACAAGGAATCAGAAAATAACAATTCAACAAATGTAAAATGATGCAAAGAAAAACAATATAAGACTAATAGGTGTCAATGAAATAACAGGAGAAAGCACAAATAACACAAAAAGACTATTTGAAGAAGTAATAGAGGGCCCGGTGGAATGGCTCAGTGGTCTAAAGCGCCTGCTTGGGAAAGCTTGGGCGGCTTCAGGGACCGCAGTTCGATCCCCAGGCACCACATGCTGCGCCAGCCCTGCCCTTGGGGGCGGTCTGAGCCAGCCATAAAAATGAGTGAATAAACAAGCAAAG